>JAWWEN010054115.1:0-38519 GCA_035582955.1 Sycophila texana | reverse complement strand
CCCCCCCCCCCCCCCCCCCCCCCCCCCCCCCCCCCCCCCCCCCCCCCCCCCCCCCCCCCCCCCCCCCCCCCCCCGGCTAACCAAGCGCCGTTGAAAGGAAAGTGGGATGAAAGTTTTTTTATGAATTTCTCATTGGATTACGACCCTCGCACCGGTACACGCGCTCTCTTGTACGCATCGGTCTCTCCGCGAGCACCTCTTTGCTGCAGTCGTGGCCGTTCACTAGGCATCGCCCGGGCCAGCGACGAACTTCAGTAAGTGTCGCATTATTCCCGTCGTCTTCGATGAATATTTTCAGACCAGCTGCTACAAGCCCCTACTTTGCATATAGCTTATTACACTGATGAGAAGAGCCTCGTATTTACGATACTCCGCAATCTTGATGTTTAATTAAAATCTTTTTTATCAATCTTGATGTATTAAATAAATGTGAACAATGAATAAAAAAAGAAAAAAAGAAATCGTTAAAAAGATTAATGGAGAAGATAAAATACCCGGCCCGTTATAGGCAGTCCATTTTTGCAGGGCGTTAGTGATTACACAAAGTACATTTATTAGGGAAAGACGTTAAGTGTTTTCTGCTTTTTTATCGGACGGGACGAGAAAAAAATTGGCGGAACGGAAGAAGCGGTATCAGTGCAACGGAGTTCGATCGAACGCATTTGCCGTGCAGCGGCGACGGCTATACGGCACGCTCGTGCGAGCGCTCATAAATTTGACTCCGGAATTCCATTACTCCGCGACCGAATCGATATTTCACCGTGGAAAGAGAAAGAGAGAGTGCAGGAGAGGAAGGAATCTGTGCACGACCCGAGGGCAGCCGGCGAATCCTCCGAGAGAGTGCGGACGCCTATTACGCGGGGGAGGCTCGAGCGCGAAAAAGTGTGAGTAGAGAGGGGCTCTCCGTCGCGCTGCGCGCGTGTGCGATCTACCTGAAAAATCGCCGGAAGACTCGGTTCATTTGACGATAGCCGGCGCGACAGCAGCCCCGACTCGCGGAATCTTTGCCGAGAGAAAGCCAGAGGGATGGTCCCCGGTGAAGTATTAAGCCCGTTTAAGAATTCCTTCCGTCCGGCGACATAGACGTCATATAAGTAGGATTTTTGTTAAAACGTTTAGAAGGATTGCTTCCATCGCTAGCAGTTTGTTCTCTCTCTTTCTTTAATGGTTATGGGAAGTGATTAAAGTCATTCAATTCTTTCAATAACTCGGTTTCTAAACAAAAATAAAAGCAGTGGCGTTTAAATATGTACAATTTTAATATATAGAAAACTGGAGGTGTATAAAGATATAAAGGGTCAAAGCTGCTCATCGTGTACATTAGTAAAGTACCAAAACAGAATTAATAAGCTCGATATCGTAATTGATTGCCAATTATAAACTATTTTAATGAAGAGCTTAGGGCAATAAGGGGATATCTATAATATAACGTTTGAGCGCTCGTATGATCATTAAGGTACATTAATTGAATACTCTGTATATAACCGATATAGCAACAATGTATAATTTCTATGGTTGTTTCTCGGAATCTACACATCATTTAATTTTCATGTATATTTCATTAAATCCTTTAAGAATGTGAATATGCTCTGATTATTAGCGAATTTATTGAAGATTCATTTTGGTCGCATTAATACGATGAATGTTTTCAATTTGAACTCGTCGCCTGCTATAGTGAGCAATATAATTTGAGGCAAACGAAAATTTGCATTTCATCGTTAAATATTAAATCATTTTATGCAACCTTTTAAAAGCGCTATACATTATTTAAAAGGAATAAACATTCATTAAATATTAGCACATACACTGAAAAAATTAATAAACTTAAGAAATGATTTACCAATAAAATTATACCTTTGAATTTACTGAACAATTTTTTTGTAAACAAGATTCACTTTACAGTTTCAAATAAATATTTAATTGATTTAAAGAAATATTTACTTGTTTTTATACAATCGCTTTTCCCAGATATCAAAATAAAAATAATCTATTTAGAAGTACGTAATTTTCGAAAAGCTAAAACTTTTTATTCTTTCAATCTGTAGCGTCGAAGTACGACCGCAGAAAAACTTGCATAGTGCGCTCTACGATCGAATCCTTTAAGATTTTTCTCGCGATCGTGCAATTTTCGAAAAAAAAACTTGATTTCGCACACTCGCGTTGGCGGTTAGCATGTGAAATTCGGGTCGATAAAGCGTTTCCCAGGCTCTCCCGCGAAGCCAAGCATTTTTTAGCCCAGGGTGACAGCAAAAAGGTCAAAAGGCTAAAGCTCGAGCGCGGAAAAGTGGGGGCCGCGCCGAAGCCTCGAGAGTAAGAGAGGCGAAGAGAGAAAGAGAGGGGGCCAAGTTGCGAGCACGTTCGAGGATTTCCTCCTGCAGCAGCTCCCGGACTCCAGGCTCTGGATTCGCGGGCCGACAATAGAAGAACGATTTATTTTACATCCGACATCGCAACCATTCCCAGATATTACGGTGAACCGCGCGCGCGGCCCCCGCAAACTTTGTGAGGAATGACTCCGAGCCCCGAATTAATAGGAGCCACTTCGGTCTTATATTTCGAACGTGCCGCGCCCTCCTTATGACTACAAGTTTCCAGCTCTTATGAGCGCTGGGAAAGAAACCTTACTACCTCTCAAGAATTCCAAGGGAGGAACGAGACTTTGACCACATTTTCGTCCGATACATCGTACTTCTTTTTCCGCGGAGGCCATGAGAAACTCCCAAGAAGCTGTCACGCACACACTTCTAATCCAGATCCGAGTCTCTTTTTTTTTTCGCTGGAAATTAGAGTACGCGGGTGGGAGTAACATTCCGCTCGTCTTATTCCTCCGTTACACAATTTATTACGTCACTATAGTGAATAACATAGCCTATTAAATGGTAAGAATAACTTTTACCAAAAATGTCGCTAATCAATTTGGCTTTCGTCGACACTTTATCGTGTTTTTAACATTTTTTTGTTCTCGCAGCGCGCGTGCTCGAACACCGAGCGAAAAAAGCTCTGCATCGACTGAAAGCTTTCGGGCTAAACGGAAAGGCAGAGAACCCGAGCACACCCGAGCAGATCTACGTCTTATTCTTCCTCGCGAATTGGAGAACGAATGCTCGGAGCAAACTAAACGATTAATCAGCGCAGCAGTACCTAACGAGCGCCGCCCGATTCAAAAGCGATCCCGCACTCTCGTTATCGAGGAAGTTCGACCTGGCGCACGGTACGCCGGCACCTTTCAGGCGCACTTTAACGTGCTCACGCCTCGACGCGCGTGCACCTCGAGCTCTTTTTGTCGCGCGCCAAAGTGACTATGCGGTTATAGATCACGTCTGATATAGGTCCCCCTGCAGGCAGCCGCGCGATATTTTTAATATGAGGGTGCCGGTGTCGGGAGGACGAGGCAGCGCGACACTATATCGGCGGAACTTTGAGCGAGGCGGGGGCGGGATACCCTTTTCGCTCTCGGCGCACTCTGCCAGCCTCTCTCGCCGCGGCGCGCTTTGAAAAGTTATGTGCTCGAGCAACGGGGTCAATCCGATTGGTCGCTCTTTCTCTCGCTTCTCTCTTTCCTGCATCGCTCGCCTCGTAATTCCGGAATAAGTGTGGCGTAAAAGGCCGGCGCGCGCGGCGTTTATGTGCTCGTCCGCCGGTATATGCATGGCTGTGCCGTTCGCCGTTCGCGAAGGAGTAGATCTCGGGACTTTTCACACTTCGGAATACCGTCGAGTGTGCTGAGGGGCGTGCGCGCCTCAAAGGGAAATTCGGAAGTGCTCCGGGGACAGGATGCAATCGATCGAACGACGCCGCGCATTCCGGGGTTAAAGCGCGCAGGCGAAGCTCTATCCCAATCGCGGCGGAGAGCCGGAGCGTCGCGCGTGGCTGTCACGCCGAAAGCACTGATTGCGCGAGCGCCACTTGTAAAGGCGACCGATGGAAAATTGACTTTCTCTACTTTTTGTGGGACTCTTTTGAGCGAGCTCGGAGACTGGAGCTTTCGCGCAGATTGCGCTTCCTTTCACGTGGTCTTAATATCTGCATTAGAGTATTACTTGCGATTAATTTTGTGTCAATTCGTCTTTGATTCGAGAGAATTGAAATTCAAAAAATTATTGTTCTGTTTTTGTGATAAAAATTATAATTTATCGTAATATTCTTTCACGAAGTAGTGACCAACTGCTCTCTTTCTTACTGTAGTGCTACTTTTGTTGAATAAAGCTTCTACTGTATATATAAATAATTAACTGCACAGTTTGAAAGTATTGGGCATTTTTACGGGAAAATCAGTGTAAATTTTATCTGAATCTCTAGCGATTGTCGAAGCCTTGTAACTTTTACAAGAAACGCTCTGAAAAAATTATGTGGATTTTCCTATAAAAATGACGAAGCTTTTCCTGTAAAATTACGGAGCTTTTCTTTTAAAAATGGCAAAACTTTGTTCAAGCATTGTAGTGATTTTTCCATAAAAATTTTCAGTGCTTGTTTTTTCATGTAAGCTTTACGGGGAGCTTTTTAACGAAAACTCTCTCGGAGTTCTTAAATATATTTCCGAATTCATCGTAAGAAACTCCTATAGTATAAATATTTATACACGATTCTATTACAGCAAAGTAAATCTTATTAGAAGTAAATTACGTAAGATCAGAGCTTAGAGTGTCAGATTGGCATATACGTAAAAGGCTCCTGAATCAAGCGCACTCGGGATTCCTGAAGGGTAGAGAATCACAGTAAGAATTGCAAATGAAAAGTCAACACTTCCGCAAGCACAATACAGAAGACTAACGGACGACCGGGTGCCAGAAGAAGGGGAGGTGAGTGCGATGAACCGATCGATTATCGCAATCCTCGCTTAGCCGCTCCACCCTCTATCCCCCTCGTTTCTTCCGCTGACGCGAGAAAGTGTTGGACAATAAAGTTATCGCCTCGAGAGCAGAAGCCGACGCGACAGAGGCGAGCATCCAGTCCCAAGTAGATGACCGGGGACATTATTGAATTCTACTGCCGATTGAAAGCTCAGTGTCGTGGAGAAAAACTAAAAGCTCACAGTCGTTTTTCCACGATCCCGAGCTTATTAACGGGACTCCCTTTGATCCTCGTATAGCAGCGAAAAAAATCTATATTCTCCTACCATCGGCGAAAAGGTCCTTAAATATACATCACGCGAAATCGCCTTAGACACGACGCGCTACAGCTGGTAACAAAAGAAAGCTTTTGTTACTTCTTTTTTCTTTTTTTTTTCTTTTTTAATTTTAACTAAAGTTTTTGCATTTATTATGGAATCGATTGACCCCAGTGACGAGGTTACGTGCGGAGGCGTTGAAAGCGCCGCGTCGGGCTCCCTTTTTCCCGGCAGGAAGAGCTATAAATGTAGTTATTGTTCATTTAATCGGGAAAAGACACTTTCCATCACTTCGCTTTAATTTCAGCGCGAACAGGTGGAGAAGAGGGGCGGCCCCGATGGCCTTATTACGGAAAGCTCTCGCCCAGGCGTCTTCGCGCTGACGCGACTAGACGACCTCTTCGTTTCCTCATTCGATCCTCATTTCCCGGCAAAAATGCGATAAAGGCGCCGAGATCGCTGGGAGAGGATCGCAGCCTGGGGAGGGGAGGGGAATATTGCTCGAGCCGTCGACGCAAGCACAAAAGCTCAGCTCGCAAGATGACAAGGTAGGGGGGGGGGGCCTAAAAAAGCGCAGCGGGTGTTGGAAGAATGCACGGAAGCGGGAATAAAGAGCGGGAATGCGCGCGAGTGCCGGAAACGACGCTCGTCAAAGCGTCAGATGCGGAAGCCGTAGAAATAAAATTGCACGGTGAGAGGGGAAAAACGCGCGCGAAACGTGAAAAGCCGATGGAGCACTCGCGAGCCCGAGCGCGAGCCTCTTAGACGCGCGCCAAAGCTCCAGGAAATATTAGAAGTCGACCGTCGAGTTTTAAGCTTCTAGTTAACTAGTTCATTTCCGTAATTAGTGGAGTGTGCCTCTGGAGATGCGCACTTGATGTCCTTCTTTCTTACCGGAATTAGCGGGAATCAAAACTCACCTGCAAGCAGCCGCATCTGTATTAAGAGGCGCACTCAAAGGCCCCCGACTGATGCCTACGTCGCGGCTCGTTAAATTTCTCCGCGATCTGTCATCTTTGCCTAGTAAGTTATACATCTTCGCGAAGCGAATTGTCAATTTTTTTTTTCTGGGCTTCATCAAGCCTTATTCATCTTCTCTCTTCTTGTAAAAGCCCTTTGATTTCAGCGACACAACTCCCAGTAGCTTTTAGTGTCGGTATAAATTTTCCGTCGTAGAATGTAAAATTACCCAGCGTTTAATGAAAAAACGGTACGTTTAAATAGATAATGAAGAGCGAAGGCATCGGAATGGATGTTCGAACGGGTGCAGGAATAAGTAATCGAGGAGGATGTTAAAAAAGAAAGGAGCGCACAGAGACAACAGAGATCAGTTTACGTCTCCCGGCGATTGGAAGTCTACTACTGTTCGAAAGCTCGAGTCACGTACCGACACTCCTGGGCGCTAGCGAATTGCTCGCCGGCCCGATGCAATACTTTTCCCCTTCTCTGCCGCCCTCGAAGTGCTCAATAACGAACGATCGAGAGAGAGGCTCCAGTTCAGCATGAGACGCGCGGCATTATCCACAATCAACCTGGCCGATTACAAAATAAACAATGACGACGCGGACTGGCCTGGATAATTAGCAAGGAAATTGAATGCGACCTAATTAAAAATTGAAATATCCGCGGCTAAAAGAAGTCGGACGCATATATATATATATATATATACGCGCTCAGAATAAACGTCGAATAATTCAGCGTCGCCGTTAATTCATTAAATTTACCCAGGCAATAACTTAGGCGCCCTGGTCAGATCGAAGCCGGCGCTCTCGGTGGCTAATAGGATGTACATAAATATTTCGGCGTAATCGCGTGCAGCCGGCCTCTCGCGTGGAAATACGATTTAAAAATAAATGAGATTTTCTCTGCGTTCGCCAAGTCATCCCTCCACTCTAAATTTTTCTCTGCGCTCGCAAGTCGAACTCGTAAAAAAAACCAAACAAAAAAAAAAAAAAAAAACAAAAAAAAAAGAACAGCTAATTGAAATAACGATCGCGTGCAGTCGTGTGTGAGCTTTCGTCGCGTAGAAGAGAAGCTTCGGGGAGCTGATTGACTCTCGTGTGCGCAGCTCCGCAAGCGGGATAACGGAATCAGCGGCTATATGCACTATCGGCTTTCCGCTCCTTTTGTTTTCCGTCTCACTCGGGTGCCGGGGATTCGGACGCGGCCGACGTAAAGGGTCTGCTCTCGCGCTTCGCCTGGGCTGAAACGTGATCCTTCGGTGTGTTCAATCAGCCTTCGTAATTACGCGGAATCTTGCCTCTCTTTCTCCTCCGCCCACGTCGTTGCTCTCGCTTCGTCGCTCGCTCGATGGTAACCCAGCACGCCAAATACTAATCCACGATCGCTTAGAGATTAGGAGCAGTCTACACTCTAATTCACGAGTATCGGCAAAGAAAAGATTCGCTCGTAATTTGTACTCGAAATAGATATACCTCATTTTCAATGTTTGAGCGGGATTATTTTATTATTATAATTATTTATTAAGTTGTACGATGGTTTTATCTGTAAATAATTATTATACTAATTCAGGACACCTTTCTTTTCTATCTACTTCATGGATATAATTGCTTTTTGATTCAACCTTATTATGGTCAATTTTTTTCTCCTTCGAATCTCAGCGAGGGATACTTTTAATTACGGACAATATCCTTTTGAAATTTTTAATTGTGCTCTCCAGCCTCCTCATCCGGCGCTTGCTTCGCGAGATAATACATTAATTTTCCCTTGAACCTGCGAATAATGAAATCTTTCCATTTTACTCTTTTTTAATTAATAAGACCTCGCATTTTTGTTGCCTTAATTATCGCGAAAACAGGCGGCACTCGCGAGACAAGGCCGGGCGAGGAAAGGCTGTAATTTCTGCGAAGCCGATTAAAATTAAGCGCAACTCAAGTCGCTTAAACGAAGTCATGCCCTGTAATAATTATCAGCAAACCGGGCGCAGGGGCTACGAGGGAAAATTCACTTTGTCGGCTTGCTTGTCCTTTCCAGGCGCGGCAGTCCTCGAGAAGCGCGGCAGGTGCGCTTGTCCTTTAGGCGCCTCGTCCGATTCACTTACCCGGCGTCTCGGCAGACATCGGCGTCCCCGAGCGAAAATCAAATCCTCCCCGTACTCGGGCGGGGAATTTGCGGCTCGCGGCCCCACCACCGGGAGCAATGGCCACCTGCGGTGAATATAAATGGCTAATTCTTGAACGGGATCACCATCAACGCTTTTAATGAAAAAAATTTGGCTGACCTCGGTAAAAATCCCCCCCCCCCCCCTCCCACTTAAGCACGCATACATTTGCGCCGCGCAAATTGCCCCTCGAAAATAAATCCCATCCCCATTGAAAGTGTCTGTGGACGAAACTCAATTAGCTCGTCTCTCAATGCCTATATCAATGCGTATATATAGAACTCCGACGTATAGACATATACTTATATCATCTCGTATACAGAAATCCGGAATAGGAGGCATTTGCCGATGAGCGCTCGATATGCAGCCGAGCGAGCATTGAAAACTATATACATTCAAAGGAGGACGCGTCATTGGAAGCGGCCGTCGTATTCTTACGAAGCGGGGGAGGCTCGCGGCGTAGTCGCTCGTGAAATTGTCTTGACACCCCTCGCGCTCAGACAAAAGCTCGCGGCAGTTGAACGGCCGAGGGGAGCGCCGAGCTCGCTTGCCGGTATCGCGACAGCTTTTAATATTGAATAAGTTGGTGATATACAGGCAGAGTTTGCGCGGCTGTGCGTCGACACCAATCCCGACGTTGCGCGGCGCAACGACGCCGGATGCACCCGCGAGAGAGAAAGAAAGAGAGAGAGAGAGAGAGAGAGAGAGAGAGAGAGAGAGAGAGAGAGAGAGGAAGAGGAACAGTACCGACTGACCCACATCTCGCTCGACAATGCCTCTCCTCGTCTGGCTGCGAGACGGCCCCTTTTTCCTCCCTCGCTCACTCTCTCGATTTCGCCCGTCGGCGCTTTCTCGTCGCCTACTCCTCCGTCAGCCCTCCTCCCTCTGACTGTTTACCATTAACTCTTTACCTCGCTGACTGAGAGAACGCCCGCCTCACCCTCGGCGTTGCATCTCTGATTGCAGAGCGTTTGCTCGGGAGTAAACTTTATGTTTTTACGGGTTTATTATTTTTATTTTTTATTTTTAGAGCTTGCAAGCTCCAGTTTGTAGTGAAACAATTGCTTGGATGTAATGAATAACTTGTGGTTGGGTACGTTCAATGCGAAAATGGAATTTTTCCTGATCCATTTTATTTTTAATACTACGAATAAATAAATGAGTTGGGAGTAGAGGAAAATAATTGCAAGCCCGATGAAGCTCCGTTTAATTGAAATTTGTTCAACGAATGCCTCAAGTGTTTTTATCATCAAATCTTCCATTTTCCAGTCTTTTTTTTCATCAAGAGCACAGCTATTATTAACTCTTTCTTCGGCTCGACAGGGAAACCTTTTCATTCCATTATTAAGGGCGCGCTTGAAAATTGGAAATGAATTTGAAGAAGCCACTTGCTCCGCTTTTTCCGGCGGGGGCTAGGAGCAACCGAAAAAAAGTGTAGACTCGACAGATCGCAGTGTGTCAACGAGGGCTGTTCATTCAGGGTCAAGTGTTTGAAGAAGCGCCCATTGGACGTTCAAGATTCTTATTGTTGGTATCAGCGAGTCTCGCTAATACTTGCAGTCCCCTCGAGGCTCTGACGTCGAAACACTTTAATACCTCGTTAAACTTAGCGCGATCTTCGTGGGAGAAACTCGCGATAAAAGTTGGATAAACACCGCGCGAAGAACGAACGAAGTGCGACGGCGCGAAGGAGGGGCGCTGCGCAAAATCGTCCTCTTTCAAGGAAAGTACCTTCGATCGCACAAAAAAGGCCGAATGAAGACGAAGCGGGGCAAAAACGCACCGTCACCGACGCGACTGCGGGTCGCCCCGGGGAATGGCTATTATAAGGGAAAAGTCGAGCAGAAGCCCATAAAGGACATCATACGCTAGAAGCTTTTCCTGGTCGGAATTACACCGTCGTTATTTTAGAAAATTAAAACTGCAAGAACACTCACCGACTCTTTCTTGGATACGGCACTCGGCGGACCCTTTCGCTGACATCCGCGCGAATTCGCGTGTCCGGTATCTGCGTGCCTGCAACAGAAAAAAAAAGAAAAAGTCAGTTGGAATCTGGAAAAGTGGATTATCTGCGCTTTAATTTGGGGGAAGAGCACACAATACGCGCCGGAGTAGAAAATAAATCTTTTTTAGCCTAATTGCGTTATGGTAAGTGCGGTAAAATAGCTTTTGTTATATTTAACCAATTTCAAATGCTTACTTTCATGCTCGTTGCGAGAAAGTTAGTCTGAAACTGAAAATTGGAATTTACCTTCTATTAAGCAAAAGATTACATTTTGCGGTTATAACGAAGGGAAATTGTATACTATTTTAAATTAAAGTCGACGTTTTCCATTTCTACGTTTATAATCAGTTAGTTAGCCTCCAGTTTCTTTATACTTGATTAAATACAGAAATTTCATCCGCCTAAAGTATAATAAGGCTGGAAACTTTTAAGTAAAGTTTTTAATGAAGCCGTTACCAAAAATTTAAGTTAACCTTAATCATAGCAAAACTACTTTACAAAAAAAAAACTAAACCCCCTTAAAAGTAGTCTCAAATTCTATAAGAAAACGGGGGTAAGCTCGTGAAAGCCAATTGATCGATTATTCGGACTACCAGATCCGTGATAATCATCGCTCAGCGTGTCATGCTAATAGCAACAGACGCAGCCCATGGAGTAGACACATAAGAGAGTCGAGGGAGTGTGAGAGGCCGAGAGTTGAAGTCAATTACGCAAAGTGCCATAAAGCCGCCAGTTCGAATCGTCGCGCGGCCGAAGCTTGACTACTTACAGCGGTCCTGGCAGGCAATGGATTAGAGTCCCCCGAATGCATCGCACAAAGTACGCGGCCCTGCCGGCGGTAGCAGTGGCAGCCCACCGTGTACTTTGCATCCCATTTGGGAAAGGAGGTGGCGGAGCGCAGTCTACCGGTTCGCGCTAATCCGGGCTCCCGCAAGCTCTACCCCACGTTTTCCCGCCCCCGCAGCATACTTGCACACACCTCCGCAGTCCTCGCCCCCGCCACTGCTTTTTCTCGGCATCCGCCGCCGCAGAGTGCAGGTTTCGTTGGTCATTTTGTGTCCGCAGAAGTCCTAATCTTCGCCTCTTTTTGCTTGTTTCGAGGAGCAGAAATAATTGCATCGGTTCGAGCGCCAAGCCGACCGGAGTAAATTATAAGCGCCGCGCGCATCACTTCATGCCTCGCGTTACTCCACCGTCGCGCACTTCAAACTGCCAAGTCTATTCGCTCCCTCGCCCTATTATCTACTTGCGTTACGTACAATTGCGAACCCTTTATAATGTGGATTTTTTCTTTTCTTTTACCTCGATGCCGAACTGCGCCACTTTTTTGTTCCTCTACCGGGCTGCGGCCCTTTTTTATCGTAAACGCTTATCGTGTAACATTAACTTTAACACGCCGGGAGTGCAGTTATTAAGAATATTTTTCAACTTGATGTGCCGTTTGAAAAAGTGGGACGCTTTTAATTGCTCGAAAAAAGTTTCGGCGTAGAACGGGCGCTGTGAACATTTTTTACTATTCTATTTTACTCGAACATTTAATCATACAATTTGATGATAAAAAAATGATTACGTCATAAGATAACTGGACTGTGGTAAGTCAAATTAAAGATCATCGTAAATGTTGAGGGTATTAAGGCAAACCCTTAGAGGGTCATTTTTCTTTAAAATCTTCGAGTCGAGTTTCTTGCGCGAAAAGGTAATCTTAAGTCGGTGACTAAAATGAAAGGACTTCTTACCTCTGGAGTACTCGAATATCTTTAGACTAGTCACACGGAGGTCTAACGGTGAAATGTAACTTGCAAAAAAAAAAAAAAAAAGAAACAGAGGACGCCAAGGAGAAACAAGAGAACGCAGCTAAAGCGCAAAAGTATACCATGAGTACCGAAATTGCTTTAGCGAGTGGAAAATGAAGCCCTCTACGCAGGTATAATTTCGCATCCAAGAGAGCAAAATTGAGATTTCGACTTCCGATGATATAAAATCGATAATTAAGATCCCCCTATAACTGCTTGGGTAGTTCCTTCAGTAAATCAAGCAGCCTTCGACTCCTTGCGCAAAGTTGACAACATCGCGACGACGACAGTAGCGCAAAACTCATCCGGCAACTGCGGTAGCTGCCTGTGGAAACTTTAAATCAGTTTCTCTTCTTCGCCTTTTCACCTTCATCATCTCCCTCGACTCTTCGCCCTTCACGTACCAGAGTATTATCGACTGATTACGTCAAAGTCGCAGAAGCGCAAATTGCTGAAGTCTGCACTCATCGTGCCTTGATTAATGCGAAAATAAGGCATCTTTACCTATACTTTACATTTCGTTCTTTGTTTAGATTACCATAATACACTCTATATTACTGTTTTTAAATCATCCAACGTTGCTTAATAAAGGTTCATAAAGTTATATTCAAAGAAAATAAGAAGGAACTATATATAGACACTTGAAGCTTGAAACCATCAGAAAGAAAGCTCGAGTCCAGTGTGTTTACGGTTGCGAGAGCCTGGGGCCAGTCTCCGCGTCGACCATCGACGTGGAGTTTGATCAGGAACGTCTGCCGTCAACCGGCCTGGTGTTCCACACGAGAAGTTCCGGACTGTTGGAAAGAGGCCACTCGATCCTGTGCGCTTGTGGATTGGCGAGAAAGCCGCCGCTCCTCCATACACTGCGGGCCGAAGGTCAACATCTTAGAGCGGAAATGTCCAAGTAACCGCCATTTAGGATGATTAGAAGCGAGTCACTCGGCTTCCAAGTGTCCTCTCACGGATCACCGAACCGTGCAATTCCCCCTCGTCGGTGAAAGCCAAGTCCGTCCGCTTCCAACTTGAATTGACCGAGATTGAAAGTTGGACCGTGACTCAGCACGTTGCGTCCGGGACACGGCTGGCCTGTTCCGTGTGCATCCTGCGGCGGTAAGGCAACCAGCGGGAGGATCGATGGACCGTGGACGGTCTCGAAGATAAATAAAACTTTGCGCCGCGTCTTCAGGAGCGAAAGCGCTGGACTGTCTCGAGAAACTCCTGCTTATTCAGCGTGTATACTGTCCGCATGAGCTTTGTTTTACTACGCTCGACTAATTTGCGGACCGATACTGTATTTTCATTAGCAATGTAAATAAATAACGATAAATTTCTGATAAAATTGCTTACCATTTTTGAAATTTTATCACTATATTTTTGTTCAATTAATTATATTTCTTGAAATAAACAATTAAATAATATTTTCATGAAACTGCATTATTAAATCAACATCTGTTCAGTATCTCTATACTAATTACTAGATCATACGTGATAATTATGATCATGCGACCCAATTATAGGCGTTTGAACAATTTGTCAAGTCATCAAGCATCATTTAGAAATTTAGAGTAATTTCTTGCATCATCGTAATTAAACGGAAAATCGCTCTGCAAAAAAAAATGGAACGATAGTAAACAAGTAACCGCAAAATTAATCATTAAAATTCAATGAAATGAAATGGGTCGTCAAAGATAAAACATGCAGAGCCAATCAGCGGCAGCTAATTTATGAACCAATTAGAAGGTAATTGACGAAGCGAGGAGAGTCGTCGGTCGGCCAGGGCCGAGTAAAACAGTTTGCCCAGAGAATACAGCGCGCGGCACGGAGGATTAAGTCGGTACAAATTACGCATGCCGCACGCACGTAGTAATCGGATCTCGGCAATTAAGCGGATTCCATCCGCGTATCTTAGGAGATCTCAATTCAGCGGCCCCGCGGCGGGTAATTGCGGTGCCGCGTAACTGCTGTGGGCCCGGGGACCACCGCGCGAAGACTTTGCGGTTCACCGGATCCGCGACAATGCCACCGCAGCGGCATGGCATCCGCCTATATCATGCAGGACTCCCGACGATCGCAGTGGATCGACACTCGCAACGGGAAAGGCGTACAGTCGCGTTTCTTTTTTCTTTATCGAATTTCCCCTCTGTAAATACAGAGGGAATATCGATGCTCTTTGAAATAATACCGTCAATTTAAGGGCACGGGGCTGAAATAACAGAGGAGTAGCGAGAAGATACTCCGACGTGAATTTAGGACTATGAATTCGAAATGCATACTCGATCGACCGAAACAATTTCACCTCCTCCGGTGCAATCCGCCCGAACAAATTTATATATGATCGTCAAAGAAAATAAAAGGCGAACAGAACGTGAAACAATCTTGCCGGTGGAGAAAAGTTTAATAAAAATTTGTATAGAACTCACGCGCTTGGTGTCGGTAAATGAGCATATAGCGCAAAGTTTTAACAAAGCGGGGCTGTATACTGCGGAGGCGAGGTACGTGCATAATGAAATTCCTAATAAAACAATCGTCAACGAGAATCCCCGGCGGGAAACTCCGGCGTGACTTTATCTGCCGTCGGCCACTTTATCAGGGACTGCGAGAGAAACTTTGAAAAGCAGCGCGCACCCCCAGTTTGAACTCATAAAAGCCGATTGCGAGCAAATAATACAGGCTCAGCCGCGATTCTGGACCTTATCTCTCGAAGCACCAAAGTATAAAGTCGAGAGACGAAGGTCTCGTTTCTAAATGGCTGATGCACGCAGCGCTGATTATAAACGCGACTTTCTACGAGTGGCGAATGGACTTGGCGGTAATCGTCGACGATCGCACTTAATAGATTAGTCAAGGGTAATTGTTTGCTGCGTGGAATTAGGGGAAGGGACAATCGCGGCGCTTTAGCCCCTGGGAAAATGAAAAAGACAGGATTGTTTAACGCTGTACTATAGATTTGAGTGCACCGGGGGCTAATAATCCTGGATAAAGTCGGCGCTTTTATCCACAGCGCGCGTCTGCACTAAAAGCGTCACGGCCTTTGACGGCGACTGCCATAGTGATGCTCGTGGCGATATTCACGGCCGAAGGGAGAATTCGAGACCGAACGGCCCGGAGCTTCGAAAAGGATTTCATTACATCGCAATTAATCCCTTTGTCGGGAGGAACCAGGCACACGTGTGCCCGGGTTCTTGCGTGGTGGTCTCTTTGACTTGTTTGAACCAGAAATAAAGGAGGTACAGGACTCGTACTTAATTGCTTCGATGCCGCATGGTTTCGTCCCCTTTTTTTTCTCAAACCATAAAGACAAAACGACCCCGTTCGTTTGCCCTTTTACGCGCTCGTTTCTGACACGTCCAGTACCGGGAACAAATCTTCGTTCTCCTGTACCTTCTCTAGCTGCCTTCCCACTTTTCTGCTGCTCTCCGTGTGCTTGGTACCGGACGTTAAGTAGTGGCAACCCGCCCGACGTGTACCTAATCACGCGACAAATTGGTGCAAGGCAGTGTCACCCACTCGTCAAGGAATTTAATTACTGACTCCGGTCTCTTACCCCGGCGCTGCTGATGTCGCTGGAAATGTCTCCTGCATTAAAGGGCATTAACGTTTTCGCATCAGACTAAATGAGTTTACCGCGGGAATACGGAAATTTGCTTGACTGCGCGAAATTTCACACTTCCCGAAATTTCCCGACTCTTCCGGATGTCGCTGAAAGTTTCTTAATGCAGCGCAAAGTGTATCAAGAATCATCGGTGTAATAATAACAATTCGCGTCCGTGAAAATTTGAGAAAGACGTTTAAAGGGCCGAGGCTTTCGAAGATTCGATCGTTTCAAACAATATATATATTCCATTGCAAAAGTGGTAAGATCAATTGAGTTCCCTAAATGTTTCACAATAAAAGCATTTTATATATCGATCGAAAATTACTTCAGCGATCCACGCTCAGTAATTCAATTGATCGAATAATTGAATAATTCGGCAAAATATTAAAGCAGAGATAAAAGCCAAGTGAAAACGAACTCCAGATTGAATATTGAGTATAAAATTCAAACCTAAAATAACCATTCTCCCTCCCCCGCTTCTCGAGAATTTAACCGTTTAAAACGTATAATCGCTTAGGGGTTCCGGGCAATAATAAAAATTAAATAATTTTCAGAGAGCGGGCCAGTCTGCGTCCAGGTCACCTCTTATGCGGCGGTAGCAGCACGCAATTTCAGTCGTTAATTACACAAACGAGCTCTACTCTTGTAACTTGGCGCTGCGGTTTTCCCCACAAAGCGAACGTATAGTATACACAGCCAGCGCACTCGCTGGCGAAACTATACTCTTCCTTTCTCCGATGGTCATCGTCGGGATTTAACGAAGTTAAAGAGCGTACGACTTTTATTGCAGAGGTCAATGATCCTCCGTGAAGTACATACATCCCTTTCATTTAATTTCAGTCGTATTCCAGGTCGCTTAATTTTTTTTTTGCAGATGGATTGGAGCTCGACGAAAAAATTGAAACTCCAAAATGCAATAATGAATGCGGACTCTCGTAAATATAGCTGCCCGCCTCGCTTACTGTAAATTGCTTCATTACGCCAAATAAATCGGGAATTTCAATAGACATTAATTAAGCCAATTAAATAACTCGAAATTGGCGATGCGGTAAAGTATAAAACTGCGTGTATAGCCTAATTAAAACGCGCACCGCGAAATTCATTCGTTTAATTTGTAAACTATATCGCCGTTGTTTAGAAAATTAATCGGCCGTAAAATTCAAGAAGGATGTACTTTCGCCGAGAAAGTAGCTGCTACGGGAGCGAGAAACGAGTGGCTGGCTGCTGTGTACGGAGGGCCGTTCGGACGTTCGACCGACGACCGCCGATCGATCAGACACTGGGCCGCTCATTTCGCGAGCACGAGTTCGCAATTACAATCTCTCGCGAGCTCGCGATTAATAGCCGAAGCAATTTATACCGCTTGCCGCCGTCCGGAAAAAGCTCGCGGAAAATTTTACCTGCACTGCAGCGGACTTGTTAATTTCGCTCGGCGCGCGATGCGCTTATTAACAATCGTCGAGAGCTCGATCGAAATTCCCGAATGAAATATTCGTATATGTTGAAATAATAAATTTTCCTGCGCTTCATCTATTTTAATCTGTCGCAGAGTGTACGCGTATATATATTTTATTTTATTTTTTTTTTCAATATATGTCCATTACACTGATAATGTAAATATTTATGTACATCGCAAATATCAGAGGCATTACGGTCGAAAAATTCCAATGGCGTAACGAGATTACGCAAACTAACGGACGAGCTGAAAATATTTTTCTCATTTAAATAAATTAACGAATGTTAATTGTCAGCTCGCAAAAAAGGCTTCCTATAGCCGAGCTTTCACTCACGTTGATTATGACATGGTGCGTAATTCTGGACCAGATATAAAATTTTTCATATCGAAATCCGCATGACAGGGACACGGAAGGTGCTATAAGTCGAGGTGTCGGAGGTAATTTTTGAATGAGCTGGATTAAATTTATTTTCGTTAATTAACATCCAAGCAGGAGGTCTAGTCGAGCGAGATTATTGCGCGGGAATTTATCTCGGCGTCGGCGACAATGACGTTTCAAAGCGAACACGCGAGCCAAACTGAAAGTATTTAAATAATGCATTAATCCTCTTTTGCATGGGGCACGGAATATGAATGATATACGCATTGGAAATACGCCAGACGAATTGAGTCAGGGCGAAAAGTGCGGGGGAGGCGAGCTCTAGTCACGTCTGTCAGTGAGTTAAATTGCGCCTTTTCATCGCACCCGCAGCCAAGCATCAAGAGAGAAAATATGAATCTGAATTTATAAGGGGCGCGGTTTACGAATAATTTAACTCTCGCCCTCGTAATTTCAGTTCTCTCGTTGCAGGGCGTTTTCACTTTAAAGCTTATTAAAACTAATCTTACGAAAAAAAGACTTTGATATAACGCTGTGGCTTTTACCGTAGGAAGAAAAAGTGATGGATTGGACTGAATTTTGATTTACGAGTCGTAAACAGAGGCGACTTTTATTATGAGCCGTAAAAACGTGTCATAAATAGCGTTTATACCTGCAATTAAATTGCTTGTCCTTTATACTATATTCTCTTTGATTACACTGAGACACATATAGAGGAACCATGAATAATGACGCGAAGCTCACGTAATGCTGGAAATGATGGATGAACGGTAGAAGTAAAAATGTGCTATTACACGAATGAATAAAAAATTATGAGAGCAAAAACGACAGTTAGTTGCGTGATGAACTATATTCGGCTGACGATTCGGCTCTTATTTATCCGAACATGTATTTTGAATGACGTCGTCGGGTACATAAGCAATAAAAATAAAAGCACCGATAAATTAAAAAATGTTTAAAAAGGTAACATTAAAACAAAAACGTTTGCATGCTACGAGTTGTAAAATCTTCACAAGCTGCAAGTTTACGAGCCCGTTGAAATAAAAATATTATATTAGTAGGGTATTTAATGTAAACATATAGAGCTTCATTATAAATTACAGCTAAATAATATTTATGTTCTAGTTAGAAAATGAAGTTAGAAGCTACAAAAATATTTATAATAATTAAAATACGTTTGAACTGAGAACTGTAACATCAGAAAGAAAAGTAATACGTTTAAGTGATATAGGTCAATATTTGGTCAGACGCGTTTATTCTCAACCAGAACTTCATTATATATTATGATTAAAATTAACTAAGAATTTAAAAGTATAGAAAACTACAAAAAATACTCATAATATAATTAAAACCCGCATGTCCCAAAAACTGTAATATCATAAGGAGAAATAGTAAATTTAAGTGATGCAAGTCAATGTTTGGTTAGACGTGTTGATACTACACTCCTGGAGCCAATATCAATTCGATTTATCAATGGACGATGGAATAATGAAATCTCAATGAATTCAGACTTAATTTTATCGCGAATCATATATATATATAACCTTTTGGGCTAATATATAGAACTTTAGGCACGCATTGCGACGCACGAGGAAGGCGTGTGTGTGCCGGCGTCGCATGTGATGCATTAGGGCCCCGATACATTCCTTTGAATTCCAGGAAGTCCTGCCTTCCGTACCATTGACTGCCTCGTAATCGATACGCTTTGACGTTAACGGACTCTTGCGGAAGTGGAGAATTTCCCCGGCACCGGTTATATAAACCGGAGGCCCGAGGTCCGAGGTCTGGCTGCCCGCAAAGAGCGACGTTCCCCATGTAAACGGCCGTACGTGGTCGCGCAACGAACAGACTGACAATGTAGTCCGGCGTAACTTCATTTAAGGACTTCATACGGCTCTCGCTTAATGAAGTTTGATCATCGCACGTATACCCGCCACGTAGTCGAAGAAGGCGGTGCTTGGATACACTATGGATACCTTGAACTCAAAACTAGATTCAAACTTCCTCGAAGTAGTTTTTAAAAACGAATGTAGAGTGTATCGTTACTTCTAACTATAACTAGGAAATATACTTCATTTTTCTTGACGAAGAAAAGTAGATTTCTTTATTTTTATTTACAACGAAAAGTAGTGTAATTTGTATATCCATAGCGAAAAAAAGATTTTGAAAAATTTTGGAAGTTTTACCACGAAGAAAATCACATTCGTGAGATTCCCGCGGAAAAAGAACATTTTACGAAATTCCTGGAAAATTTTTCAGAATCCAGCACGAGAACTGCGAGAGTGTGCTTTCCTTTAGAGGAATTCTTGAAATGAGATTTTTTTCCTTTGCAACCCTTCAAAACACGTTAGTCATCAGAAGGCGGCTGAAATTAACTTTTTGACGGTAAAATGAAGATGCTTTTTATATCCGAGATAATAAGTTTGTTCAATAATTAAACGAAAATAATTAACTTCCACCGTTGGTACCTTACTCCGTTTAAATGGTACAACATTCCACAAGATCAGAGAACTCCACCACCGAATACCGAATTTTTTCACGCGACAATGAATGTACTTTCGGCGGAGCGGTGAAGGATTGAAAATTCCGGGGAAGAATTTTTCAGCGAACGCACAAGTCTTTCCCAGCTGCGATCGAACACCTTTTTCCTCCTATCTCTTTGGCCCGTTGCGGTTGTAAATCGCCTTTTTGCGTCGCGCGCTTACTCTAAAAGTCCCATTCACCGGGCGGCGACATAGAACAAAGCTACGCTCGCTCGCGATCCGAGTATAAAGAAAAAAAAAAGAAGAACCCACGACTCCAGTGATAAATGACAGTGCGCCCCCTCTTCCTCGATGTACATTGAGGACGACGGTTATTCGCGAACTACCGCCGTGAGCACAGATTAATTATTTCACCGGGTGATATCTGCTTTTTTCCGGCACCACTCGAAAAAGATCGTCGTTAATAAAGCATTATTCGTCGCCGTGGGAGGCAGGAGTGCGACAAAAAAAAAGAAAAATTCGTCGATTCTTTTTAAGTTTTTTACGCTCGAATAATGGATTTTCGTCGCGGTGTCGGCGAGTTGGCTTGATTCTCCGGGCGGCCTGTATTACGCTTTTCAATTAACTTTTTTCCAGGGAGCGAGTACAAGGGCGAAAAACACAGGGCATCCACCGTGGATTTACCGCGTTAATTTCGGCCCGGTGACGCGTTGTCGCGCGGCGCTCTTGGCGCAAGCTGGGAAAACAAAGATTCGGATATTAGAAGCCGGAAGTTGCGAGATACGCCTCTGTTATTAGTATAAAGAAGCCCTACAAAAGCCGTTGTTTAGTGCCGGGATTTCCGATTGCCTTCCGCGAGCTTATCACTACTAGAACGTTGGTAAATAAAAGCTGACGGTGTGACAGGGTGGAAAAATAATGTCCCTTATCAAAGGAGAACCTTGATTTTCTTTCTCCCCTCGTAATCTTTATTTGAACGGCGATAAGAGGGATACCTCGACGGATCCGTTGGAATCCCGAAATTCCAATAGAAGCAGACTATAAATCGCGGCTATACCACAGCAGCGATATCTGCCTATAACGTAGAATCCTCGCCATTATCGTAACGGGACGGAACTTTCAAGCAAAATTTTCTTCAAATATTAAAATGTGCGATTATCGTATTAGTGTGACCATAGATATAATTTACTATCAGATATATTTTGCATCGCACGTGTCTATAAAAATATATAAGACACGTTCAAATATTAGTGTATTTACTTTTCTCACGACAAAATTATACACGGTAAATCGGTTATAGTGAAATGGAGTTAAATTTGACTCCATTGGAGTGAAATTTTCACTCGAAGTTCAGATTGAAGTTAAATCCTTCGATTAGAGTGAGGTAGAGTAATTTTTTCATTCAAATGTAGAGTGAAAGGGTAGACCATAAACTAAAAAAGTTCAATCTATCAGAGTGAAATTAAGTAATTTTACACGTGTGAAGTGTAAATTTCATTCTACTAGAGAAATTTTCAAATTTAACTCTATAATACGAATGAATTAATTCTAAAATGACTCTAAAAAAAGAATGAAATTTCACTCAGTCATTTTAGTGTGTAACACATTAATTTAGCCGAAGCATAAAAAGAAAGAACAGTCCTTGTATCCCCCGCATTAATTTTTCATGAAAACGAAGATGAGCAAAGCATGAGCATCCGCAAGTTGCGGCTTTACGAAATGAATCGCGAAGGCCTTGAGGAGGCGGTGCGGCCGCAGGGCAGTTGCGCCGCGTAATTGTCAGTGTAACCCGGCGCGCTGCAATATTTAACGGCTAACGCATGGGGTGCGGGCATCCGCAGCAGGGGCGCAGCGGTGTGTGCAGCCGGTCGACCGGTCGTATAATCGGCCCGCTCGCTGGTCTCGCCGAATTTGTTTGTCGGCTTGTCGGATTTATGTTAAACGCGCAATTCCGTGGCAAATGACATTTACGAGCCAGAAAACGGCGCCGGCCGCAAACACGCCGCCGAACAGGGCAAGCCAGCAGGCGGGCGGAGGGAGGAATGCAATCAGCGACGTCGACGCGCCTATGAATATTCCATTCGAGGCAGAGAGTGCGGGGCCGAAAAAGGAACGGCTAACGCTCGAATGGAGGGGGGAGAGTTGGCGAGGATCCTCTTTCACGTGGGCTATACACTGTTCGGCTAATTGGCTAGACGCGTGCTCCAGCGTCTCGAGCCGATGTATACACGCGCAAACAGGCGCACGCACACCGACCAGCGCGTCCTAATTCGATGGTCCGACATGCAGCTCGAGGAGAGGGAGGGTGCTGAACCGGAGGAAGTGCGGATCACGCTTCGAGGAGGGGGATGGGGAGGGAGTAGGCGGCGGATCACGTCGACCTAGCCACAAAGGACCGCGGCCGGCTACGTACGCCTGCACGGCGAACCCCCTGGACGTGTGCGAGCGAGCCTTTATTGATTCAAGTTATTAACAAGTATATTGACTGGATATTATTAATCCTTTGAGCTTAGTAGCGCACCTCGACGTGCTTCTTGAACGCGAAAACCGCGAAGGAACGTGAATCCAATAGCAAGTATGGGGCCGTTTATTATTATTTCAAGAAATGAAATATTTGTTGAGAAAAAAGTTTTTTTTAATCGGGATTATTTGTATTTATCCTCCTGAATGTATTTACCGCTTTTCTTTTTGTTTCTGCAGGTTCTTTGCATTTTTTTTTAATAAATTCGACAAAATATAAAATGATAATTGATAATTCTATTATATTCTATTCTAATAAGACTAGTAACTGAAATTGTAATAAAATAATAATATAACTTACCAGGAGAGTGTCTCACCTCTGGGTCACCGATTTGGATGAAACTTTGGGAATTGCTTTCTAGCATTGAATAATGAAACAAATCAATTTTAGTTTGATCTCATAGGTCCTTCTTTAAAAGCCACAATTGCAAACATTTGCATTGCTCATATGGACAATGTTAAAAATATCGCATATATAGATATAGTAGTAATGTTAACAAACCTTGCTGTATCTGCTAAATAAAAGCCTATGAGATCAAACTAAAACTGGTTTGATTCATTATTCGGTTCTAAAAAATAACTCCCCAAGTTTCATCCAAATCGGCGATCCGGAGGTGAGACACTCCCCTGGTTAATTATTCATAAAATAGAGATGAAATTAATTATTTAACCACGATCAGCTTTTATTTCGATCCCTTAGTTTCCGAAAAAAGTTTCGAAGGTAATGTAGCCGAAACGAAAAAGTTAGTTTCACTCCCGATTTGCTAAAGCCACCTTGGATTCCGCGACGAGACAGAGGCAAGCCTGAAAAAAGACTCGCGGAGGCGCCGGCGGAAAGAGTTCGCGCTGCCGGAAGCGTGCGGGTCGTTCGTCACAAAGAAAAGTGAATTCACCGCGGCGAAAAGCTCCGTCCGAAATTTATGACGCATCTGCCCTCGTCCGAGCGGACACTCGCTCGTGGGTTGAGGATGGTGGCTAATTGATTTTCGAGCCGGGGAAAAACCAAGTCTACGGCCGTTATTGTCATTTTACGCATTGCTGCTTACGTACGTTCGATGCATTCGAGACTTTCTTTCCATTATAGAGAAAGGTAGGGTTCTCTTTTCAGTCCTGGCAAAATCGATTTTGAATAATCGATGGGATGGCCAGGTGGTTTATTACATACACATAGTCTTAATCTCTCAAAATCATTAATTAATCGAGTAACAGCTTTGCTTGGCTCGACGACGCGAAAATCACGTCGGATAATGCGAAGCGGCATTATTCGGGCATACTTCGAGCCATTAAAAAGCAGTTGCGCCTGTCGTCGCGCGGCGTTGGCACGATCGTTCGGATAGCGGTCCTCAATTTACAGCGCTTCTATATTCGTAGAAACGCTCGCGGGACAGCCGGAGACGTTTGATGCATGGTAATACGAATGCAGTGCAGCTGCAGCAAACATCAGGAAAATTTATGGCGAACGAGAGGCAAGAGCATACAGCCCGCGGGGTTGCTGTAACCCGATGTGACGTGCGATCCCCCGGGGATCTCGGATGAAGTGCTTCTAATTTTCCAAGGACCGCAGCCGGCCAAAAGGAACCCGCTTTAATTTCGCATAATAAACATGCGAGCGGCCTGCCGTTGACTCTAAATCTAAATCTAATTAACGGCGGGTTGTCGCGTGATAATAGTCGTCGCCTCGCGGGTACAGCAAAAAACCGTATGTGGATAAAGGCGGGGAGCGAGAAGAATGCGAGAAAATGAGAAGCTCGTGAGAAATGTGTGTTTGCCGCCCCCTCATAATGTACGCGCGCGGCGAGAAAAAGGCCGTGAGTCAGCCACCAGCGCGGCTCGCGGTAATCCCGGCGGACATTAGCAGACTCGAAATCAGCGGTAACGAAAGCGAAAAAGCGTAATCTACACGGCAATGCCTGCATCTGACGCACGCTGCAGTTGTGCTATTATATACAAATGTGAACAAACGCGTACATGAGCTTACGTTTGCCTTTTAATCCTGGAATAGGGGTCATTAAGGTTGTTGCTTATACGCCGAAGGGGGAGGTCAAAAGTAAAGCAAGGGTGTAGATTTACTGCGTCTAGCGGCAACGACGTCCCCCACTTGACGAATGATATATGCGAGAATGATTTCACGTCTGGTGGCTCGAGTAATCGCGCGATGATGGCTGCAGTGCGCAATTGTTCGGACGGGTCCGGCCTACGCTGCTGCTCGCTTGGCGAGGAACCTGATTTGCCGCTCCGCCTCGTGAGCACAGCGAGTAAATGTAATTTTTCAGGAGGCGACGCGCTGGGAGTCGTTAAAAGCAGATAGGTGCTGAGGCCTGTCCATTTATTATGGAGTTAATATTAAAAGCTGCGAAAATGAATAAGCACGGTTAACGAAGTGTGACTTCTTTTAAAGGAAATTTTAATATCGATAATGAGTGTTACTTGTAGTTAACAAGTGATAAAAAAATTTAATAAGCCATTATGTATAATAAATTATAAATACGATAAAATATTATGAAAAAAAAATACAAGTAAAATATTCAATAATTAAACGTGAGCGCACTTGTTCTGGTGATAACAGTAAAAATAAAAGAAAAAAGAAAACGATTTAACGAAAAAATATAGTTACGCATTCGATGCAGTAAGTAAAAGTCGTTATTATTGGTATTCATACGAGTGAAATGAATAAAACACCGGGTTTTGCGTAAATTACTTTCGTGAAAGGGTACAAAAGGTGCAAAACAAAAGGAACGGCTACGTCAGGATAGTGGTAACCGCGTGTAACGCAGCGCAATTGGCGCAACGCTGATTGCTGTTTAAATAGTCCGTTTCGAGTAAATAACTCTTTCAGGAACAATGATCCTTTCATCACTTCCGGCAATTCGTTTGATCGCCTCGTTAAAAAAGCTATCCCCGTCCGATGAATTGTACAACATCGTTACTTTCTACAACGCCTAATCCACGATTGTATTTATAGAAAGCCATAAACAAATTAAAGTGTCATACGCCACGGTCGGTTGGAGATTTCGTCAATGAAACATTACATTTTCAAATACTATTAACGAAGAATACATAAAAGAAGAATACAAGCTTTTCAAGTCCCGAATATTATGAACTAAAGAGGAATTAAATTAGTCTAGTATAACTGTGTAAGTAGTAACAGTCAGACTATGCTCAGACTTGGCTACCTTTAAACCTCGCGTCGTATAAATTCACAAAAATTGGAAAAGGTTTACTAAAATTCCAAGCAAAACAAATATACACGAAAAGGAAAAAAAAAAGTATGACTCACAATGCTAGCAGCGATTTGTATACAAAATCGAATTTCATCAGCGAAATAGGAAAAGGCAAGCAGTCGAGTGCGCAAAATCGCGATCCGATACATAGTCTCGAGCCAGTACCGCTGTCACGTGTAGATTATATACATATACGTACAACAGTTTGCTGTGTAAGCGTCGCCCGTAAAAATTTCCGGCCGCCTAAACTGGCAGGCTGCGCGCGTAGTGGCGTTACGGGAATTCCGATGAAAAATGCCGAGCTCTAAAAGTAAGCCAGCTGCAGGCGGCCGTCGCGCAGAATTCGGCGGAAGCGCCAGTCGCGCCCGGATGTATAAAAGGTGACTCTTGGGGAGCGAGCAGGTGCGCAGCCCCGGCGCATATCTTCCCGGGTTAGCCGGAGATTTTCCGCGAGCGTCGGCATTATCCCCCTCATAATTTAGCCCGGGCGCGCTCCTTACCCCCGGCTCGGGCCAGAAGCGCGTACGCGTGCCACCGCGCGCGCCTTTCATAAACTCTGAGGAAGGGGGAGAGGGGGCCAAGGGCCGGGGCTCGAGCCAGTCGACCTTATCGCTTCTCGCGCCACCTTTTTCCGGGCTAACTTTCCCACTTAGCCTCTCGCCTACGCCTCTTTTGCGCCGCGTAGCCGAGCTACTTTGCAGAACGCGAGGCTACCTACGAGAGTTACTCGTTAACTCCGCGCTCACATATCCATTTTTGTGCTACGTCGCGGAGCTTTGAAGTTAACCGGCGAACGACGAGCTGGTATCATTCGTGTATACCATGCTCCTTTATTCTTTTACTGGTTCTTATGTGCTTGGTCCAATTTTGGAAATCCTTTTTGAAATATAGACGGGTACCCTTTTCTCTAATTTAATAGATTTTATAACGCGCTATTATTACGTTGACTCGTTTCAATGATACCGTTTCGTTTGCAAGGGTTTCATTTTTTTTTATATTAAATGTCTAAAAATGTAATTTGCACTGAATTTTGCGTCTGATGTTTTTCGAGTGTTTTCATGGATTTTTCCAAATTATTTTATGAAGTCAGGAAAGCTAAAATTAAATTTACTTCCGAACATCGTATAAAAAGGAAAATCTTTACTTTCCCAACAGTGTCTTCAAGATGAATAATATTTTTTGAGAAAACGGCCATCTCAAGGAGGTAATGAACCTCCTAAAGGAGAGAAGAATAAAATGAAATTGAACGTAAAATATTCATAAGAAAAGACTTTAGGAGAATTTATCTGTGAAAAACCGTAAAAGAAATTCACCTATCATTCTCGAGGGGGGAACCCGAATAAAATGAACTTTTTTTTCAAATTTATATAATTAAGCGCGCTGAAAAAAGCTCCGCATCAAATGTAACGAATCTAGAAACTCCAGAGTAACGTTCTCTGACAATGAAAAAAAAAAAAAAAAAGAAAATACGGCTTACCCATTGAAGTTTTATTCCCGAGAATTTCCTCGCATCGAGGCATAAAATTAAAGAGGTTTAAGGGGTCGCGAAGTCGGATGTCGGCGCGAAGCCGGAATATCAAATGGCTTGGTCCCCAAGTTTCTTTATCGGGTACGCGAGCTTTGAGACGCACTGTAAGGAGTGCCTCGGCGAAGGCACGAGCGGACTGCGATCCACTTGCAGAAATTGCTTCCTCGCGCTCGGACGGCCAAAAGGTCGTAACAAACACACGTTCTGCACGTGCCTCAGCCGCTCGCATTTTCGTCCGTGTCTCGCCTAGCGTATCGTCAATCTCGAGTAACTGCCTCAAAGGATCACTTTTTAACTTCATTTCCACCGTTTTACTCCCCCCCACCGACACAATCCCCGTAGGAAAGTTTTTTTTTTTAAAGGTTCCTTCTTCTTTTGTAACAATAAAAAGTAGACGCAATAATAAAATGTACCCTGTGCTGATTCATCCGAGCGTCAATATTTGCAGCATCCTATAGAAATTTGGTTGGCCCTACTGAAAAGCTCGCTGGAGTATAGTTATATCTCCGTACTGTCTAATTGGCCAGCGAGGCGTTTCCAGCGCAGAATCATGCCTCTGGGCAGCCAGTGAATTTTCGCCGAGTCAGAAGAGAAATGTTCCGGCGCGTGTTTTTTTTTTCAACGTCGGCCGCCCGTTGCACACAAATCAAACATAAATTTTTATGCCGCATAGAAAATGAAATAAGTGGCGCGCGCACGAGGAAAGAAAACAGGCTTGTTTGTGAAAATAACAAACGATGCGCAATATATTCATCGCGGTTAACGCCGAAATACGATTATTCGTTACTCACCCATAAGTGACCGTGATGGACGGACTTTTTTTTTCTTCCCGTTCTACTTATAAGAGCTCCGTTCCCTTTGCGTGCCGCGTTACCATGCAACGCGAGAGCCCGACAGAGGCGTTCGTTCGGCTCGTCTCATCTCGCGCATCTTTTTCCGTCGAGACGCGCGCAGCTACTCGCCGTCAAATAAAGTAGCGCGCCTCAGCGCTTTGCTCGGCGAGCCGCCGAGAGATATTGCAATTTCGCTTCTCCGCCGCGACGCTCTGCGTCATCTCCGTGGTTTCGTCTCGTTATTTTGCCCTCCTCGCTCCCGACTCATGCTTTATTCGGGAGTATGCGACACGCAGGAGGAGGGGGAGACTCGAGAGGATGCCGGCGTCTGATGCCTCTGCTCCTCGGGCGTGGAGGAGCGGTCGGACGAAGAGGAAGAGCCGGGCGCCCGCTGAAATATGATCGACGCTGGCTGCTCCCCTCTGGCGCGACCTACAAGCCCCGAGTCGCGCGTGCACTTCGTCTATGCGCTCCGAGGGATCGCGTTCTTGCGGCCGAGCCGAGACGCCCGGGAGACACGGTTTTCCACTCTGTCGGGACAGATGAACTTCCCCCGTCGAGCGAGCCTCCTATACCGCTTTTACTACTTCAGGCGAAGGGAGACGTCGAACATTCGGGAGGAAACGCGCTTCTCGAGCGTGAATGAATTTTTTTTTTTTTTTTTTTTTTGGCTGCAAGTTTCTAGCCCCTTTTATTGCTCTCATTTCGCGGCTTTGTTATACTTTTAATACGGTGGTGCGACCTATAGGATCTCGCTATTCCACAGAATTAATAAATTTATCGTGCTCGACCTTTTTGTTTTTGAATAAAATGATATTTTAAAGCGTGCTTTATTATGAAATTAAAATGCATGAGCTCGTATAAGAAAATTTCCAAGAAAGAAGAATAAAACGCACACCAGACAAGAGAATAATAGGGCCGAAGCTCATTTGCAGCAGGCAATTACGCGCAATTAAGTCAAATGAAGATTTCAGACGCGCACCGGCGTAACGTACTACCGTGATGATTTTCTGGCACAGTAACAGTACTCCGAGCTTTTAGCTCGAGCCGTGTATATATAGCGTTACTCACTTTCGCGGTTGGCTGGGCATGCGGTGCTCTCTTCGCATCTCCGCTTGACTCGTCGACTCGTTCGACGTCTGTACCGACGGCCACGAATCTGGCGAAAGTGACGACGCGTGACCAAATAGCCCATGACTGTCGCGCTCGATTCAATCCCATCACATTAATTTTTTTTTCTGTTTCGAGGTATAATGTTATATATTTTCAGCGAGAAGGGCATCTTCACGTTGCGATTAAAGCGTGATATCGTCGTGATTTATCGCTGGACGGACGGAAAAAGATTAGAGTCACTCGCACCATACGCCACTTTCGGAGGATGCGGCTACGCACACACTGTGCCAAGCTTTTCGTGGATCAATTTTCCTGTTCGCTCGTTCGCTCGACCCCTATACCTCTGCTTCGGCTTGGAAAATAACCGGCCTACAGGCTCGAGGATAAGGGCTCTCTGGATATAACGCTTTATTTTTTCCTTTTTTAGGATTTTTTTTTATGGGACGCATCGTGCGACAGCCATATCCTGAATTTGCGACGACGATGACGTGAAAAAATTGTGATCCGAAGTGCTAACAAACGAATTTGATTTTTTCGGAAGAAAAACGCCAACAAAAAAATTCGATGCGTTGCTTCAATACGTTATGTAAACTGCGCAAAAATGAAATATTTATCACTACAGATACGTTAATAATGAATTTGAAGCAAAGTAATTAGCCTTTTAATTGCAGAAAATGACGTTGCATTTGTCAGCCAAATTATGTTATTCCCACGAAATTCTAATTACGCTGCAGCAGGCACTCCAGCTGTAATTAACAACCGACCACAGCATAAATATTAATAGTCCCATTAGGTTTTACCAGCCACTCCGCGAGAACCAGGAAAAAAAAACCTAGCAATTAAATTTTCACCAAACACGAAATCAATTTTGAATAGAACCGATTGAAAAATCAAAACAGAATCGAACGTCACGCGCAGCGGGACTGCTGTATACAGCCGCGACAGTTCGAAATAGCGCGCGCTGTTTGGCCGGATTTTTAAATATGCAGACGACTTGCCGCGGGAATGTAGTCCCCCGTGCGCGGCGGAGCTGCAACGTGCCAAAATTCATCGCGACGACGAAGAGACGAGGACGCGTCGGGCGTGACGCGGCTCCGACGCGGAAGCCACCTCCGCAGGGACAATCTTCCTCGAGCTCTTCAAACGGGGAAACATATTTTCGGCGACAGTATCGAGCGCCCCGAAGCACGCAGCAACCTAACGGAGAGAACTACATTTTGCTACATAACATTTTTATTTTTATCTTCGGCGAGGCGAGTGGAAAAAATAAAATACGAAGGTGGCTTGATTTTTTACAGCGAGGCAAAGCGTCAGGGAGTCAATTTAAAACGCACAAAAAAAGAGAAACGTCGAAATTCTTTAATAAGATGTATAGGGTACGAGTTAGGCGGGGCGAGAATATGACTTCAATTTGACGTTCAACTAGTTTTTTTTTTATTCGGTCGTAAGCGGCGTAACTCTCGATTAAAATTTACATTCGCTCGAGCTTTTTTTCAAATAAATGCAAATAAGTTGAAAGAAACCGGGGTAAGGGGGATAAATGGAGGAGCGCGCGAGACGACGAGGGAAAGAGAAAGAAGGAGAGGGCCCGGAGAGGCTGGGAAGTGGGTCAATAGTCTCGACTTGTCCTCGTTAAAAGTAACGATTCCACGAAAAGAAATTGTCGAATTTAATGCGGTTGGATTTTCTTACCCGGAATGAGTCGAGCCGCCGAGGAGTGGCCGGGTATAGCCGAGAAGAGGGATCGGCTTAACAAATGCACCACGCGGCTTTCTTCCCGTCGTCGAACAAACGAATCAGGCCGAATCGATGAATTCGCCGGAGCGCGAACTCTCGCGTGCCGAGCTACCGAAACCTTCATTAGTATCCAATTATTTTTTTCCACCCTATAGCCGTCTCTCCCCGTGCGGGGCGCACTGGGCCCCCTTCGCCGAGTCGCGCGCCCGCCTCCACCGCAAGAGAAGAGATAATCCGTGACTGACATATATATACATATATATATATATAGTAACGCGAAAGAAATTAGCGGTGCCGTTGTGCTGCCTCACTCCGATGGCCGCGCAATGTAACGCCGAGAATTTTTTTTTTATTTTCTTATAACTGTAAATGTTTTAACCCCTTTTTTACTTACTTCTTTTTCATTTATTTTAAACACAGCGGCCCCTTTACTACCAACTTTTATAAATTTATCCTGCATAAAAAGGATCTGGGAGATTGCAAAAAGTCACGTAAAAATTTGAAACTTTTTCCACCGCCGACGCTCGAACAGTACACTTTGGCATAATGAAATATACTAAATAATTAAATTTAAAATTTTATTTACGCGGCTCTTAATTGAAACATTGCCATTGAAATGAGAATTATTCATTTCGCTTAATAATTCAGAGGTAACTGAGAGGGCGAACAGAGGAAGGGTTTAAAGCGCGCTTAGTAAATAAATTCTTACGTAAAAATACAGGCAGACGCGGGAGTTAAATGAGAATACTGACTCCTATATCTTGTCCTTTGAAAAGGTGCGTATACTCATTGCACTACAAAAGAAGGAGGCCAACGACACGAAGCACGCGGTAAGACCCGTCGGTATTGATGTTTTTATACCGTGAGAACATAAAGCAAAAGTAAGGCGCCGTAGTCGCTATACGGAAAAATAAAAAAATTAAAATATGCACCAGCAGAGAAAATAGAAGCCCTCCGTATAAATTACGACTAGCATTTTTACATGTCGGATTTAATTTAAAGCGAGAAAGCTTGTACGCGTGCAATCGTCTACGGAGCAATGCATCAAATTTACGATCACGACGACGATAATTAAGAAACGCGGCGATTTTCCGGCGAAGCTCTTGTTTGATTCAGCCGCGCCGTCCGCGCGCGAAACGTTAAAAGCGCAAGGAAGACCAGGTCGAAGTTGGAGGAAGCGAGCAGCCGAAGTTGCAGGGTAAGTACTTATTACGACGACGCTGACAAACGCGATCTGTCGCTGGACGCGACGTTCCGATTCGCGGACAGAGTTACGACTGTTATCGCTTCCGTCCGCTGCGCCGGGCTGACCAAATAAACACGCTTATCGGAACTTTACTGCGGGTGCGTCAACAATTTTTATGCGCAGACTTTACTCAGGATTATAAAGGTTTTGCGACCCCCGGATAACAAAACTGTATAACGCATTATTTAACGCGACGCGAGTACAGTTGAGAATGTAATTTCGTGCGAAGGGTGCATCGGTGTCATCTCTGGAATTTCACTTTAACTATATTCTGACGTGAAAATAAAAAGAAACTTAAGTTGAAATAATACAATCTACGCGGATATGATGATTTTTTATGTATAATTTTAATTTAGTCTAGTAAAAATTATGATAAAGCTCACCGTAAAAATTAAGTAAAAAATCGTATAATTCAGATACGGTTGGCAAGCATTCGAAATTATTAACGAAAATTTAACATGCAATCTTTATCAAGCCTGTTAATCTTTAGAGTGACGAATCTGGTCAGTTGACGAAGTTTTGTTATTTTCAGAATTAGAAAAGCTTGGTGCAAATTTCCAAGGATTTTCCTATAAAAATGATGTAGCTTTTCCTGTAAAAATCACAAAGTTTCGCTAACCATTCAAGATTCAAATAAAAATTATAGTAATTCTGTTGTAAAATTTTCCAGTACTTGCAAACCGTTTCGCAATTACTCTTTTCGCTTATTTTTTACGGAGTAGTATTTCGCCGTAAATTTTATTTAAAAAATTCCCTGAGTGTACAAATAAAGAATTCCTATGCATTTTTTTTTTTTTACTTTTTTTGGACTCGGCGGAAATACGCACCTTCAGATCGAATTCTAAAAAAGAAAATATTTTTCACTGACAGAAGGTTTTCTTCATGGAGAAGCAACGGTTTTTACCGGATATTCCAGCGAACAGCGTATTTGCATGCCTGATGAGGCGTAAGTAAGGATACCCCGCGATGCAAAATGCGCGCGATATTTCACCCGGTCAATTTAAGGAGTCTTGCTTTATCTTGCTTCAGTCTCGGCGGGCACTTTGAGCGCCACTTCCGTGCCAATGCTAAGCCGAGCGTTTTGTTTTCACACCCCAGGGCGAGGTGCCGGCGGCGCGTGAGTGGACGACGCGAAACTGGGTGAGAGAGGGAGAGGCGCGCCACCGTTTTGCGAGGTGAAAGGATATAAGCTCCGAGTCCATTAAGTCCGTGGGGCGTGTTGAAATTTCCGCGACTCGCGTATAAGTATGCAGAGAGTCACACGTTCGCGCGAATATTTCAAAGAAGTGTCGGCCGTGCGGCTTTTCGAATTTTTTTTTCTTAAATAATATTTGTTTGTGCTACCCTTTCTGAGGGGGCGCAGTGCTGTTTAATAAATTGCCCTCGTCGCAGGGATTCTTTTGAGAGTCGCCGCAAAAAAGAAGCACATCATTATGAAATAGCGGCGCACTACACTCTCTCTGGCGGTTTCCGTGTCTTCAGAGTCGCGAAATTGTGCCTCGATGCGCGCGTTTCTTATATATAGTACACATAACTCGTCGCGTAACGGGAAACGGGCAAATTTGCTGTTAAGTCGACGAAATTCATGTGAATATAACGCTGGGTTGGAGGAAGAAATCGCTTGCGGCGGTACAAACTAAAAAATTGCATTTTAACAAAGGTTCGTTCTTTTTTTTTAAAGGGCAAAGGAGTATACCCACATCTGCATTGCGATTAACCACTTATCATTTTAAAGAAACTTTAAAAGAAAAATGTTCTTTGCAAATTCACATTGAATTTAACAGACAATAAATTGCTACGGAATTTCAATTACATCTCTTACGAAAATTCAAAGAAATAATTAAATTGTTTGAATTTTCAATTATTAAAATAATATAAATAACAACTTTGTACCTACACTGAAACTATTCTATAACCCGTTGTATTTTTTCACTCCCTCGAATTGCGCGAGAAGAGTTACATTTCCGCGAGAGGTCTAAAAGTGGCCCGCGCTCGCGAGCACATAATAAAGAAAATTGAAGCACGACCCGCGAGACAATGCAGCATTCGCCCGTAGAAGAGGACACTCGCGGGCGAGACGCGGCGACAATACGTAGCTTCCGGCGAGCCATTCATCGATTCCTCGAGCATGGCCGAGGAGTCCGCCGCTCCGCTCCTCAACGCCCGCGCCGAGACAAAAAGACGCTCGGGCAATAAAGAAAGGGGCGCATCAAGCATTGTCTTTCGATTTGCGCGGCCCGCCCGCAGGTGCACGAGCAGGCCTCGTCTCGCTCGCCCGTCCGATTACAGCCGCGAGTGCACTGCTTAAGTCACGTTCGCCTCGACTCGCATTGATCCCCGTGAGTGGGAGGCTGTCATCGGCACCGAACGCGCGCCTAAGTAGTCGCGCCCTTTACGTACGTATTAGCCGTCGCGAGCAAAGTCGTCCGACTTTCAAAGAGACGTCAAGGCGCGACGCTTTGTGCGCGAAATTCACGTGCGCAGCTGCGGCATGGGGTCGCAAGAGCCTTTCGCCGAAAGATGGCCAGGGCTAAGTCCTATCCCGGTCAAACGAGCTTATCGGCTTTCGCCCGAATCCGGGCTATATACGCCCGTTTCGGCGGACGACAATGGCCCGTGCCTGCTTGCCAACTTCTCCCCTCTGCTGCACTTGCCCTACATACACAGCGCTCCGCTCTACTCGTGGCCCCCTTTCTCGGGAGATGTCGGGCACTCGCGGCACTGGGCCTCTGACCACTGCTTTGATAACTTGGAAAAGCTAATTTCACTTTGGTTGAAACAAGCGGCCGGGTGCTTTTGTCCTCGGGATCGTGTAATCAACTCTGCTGCTTTATTATTGCATTTAACTGCGCGCCGCGTTAAAGCAGTGCGCGCGAACTTTCGTGCATTAAACATGCCGCGAGCGTACCCGTGCCGTGCATTTTTATTTTTGTTTCTTATTCATTTGCAGAATGCACATTTTTAAACAGAAATATTAACAAATATTTGCATTGTTAATTAGGAGGTGCATTTTGTTGAAACGTTAAACGCTGTTAGCGAAGGGATTACGCAATCGGGATATAAACTTCGAGTTTAAATGTGTACTTTTGCAGGATAATAATACGAATCGGGAAAATTTTCGAAAGAGCACTCGGTTAACTGTGCATAGTAAATCGCGATTGAACGCGCTTTTTTACGCCCGAAATTGTCAAAGTAGGAAAAAACGGGTGCCCGATAATTGTTTTTTTTTTTTGGCGCGCTCATTCGTAATTATCCCGGCGGCAAACTGCAAAAGCAGAGTGGATCGTTAAAAATCAATGTGAAAAAAGCGATATTCACGCGCCTAATAGCCTTGGCAGATTCAATTCGCATTGTCGAAAACATTTTATCGTTCAGGAGATTTCAAGAGAGCTGCAGAATGGCCAATCGCATGAGCCATGAGCGCGAGGATAAACAAACGCAAATGGATTCGGGTATAATTACTTATTGTTTAGAAGTCTCTGCGTATAATTATTTAATCGCTCCATTGTAAGAGTAAATGGGTGGACTAAGAATCTCAATTAAAAGCTCCGAGCTGTGGAAGAAAGTAGATATAACCGCAGCTGAGAGACAGAAGAATCGCAAAAAAAATGTCAACGAAAGAAAAAGAAGAAAAAAAAAGTGAATAAAAACAGATAAAGGAGTGACTTACGTTGAAAAAAATACATGCACGAAACTATATTGACTTAGAGCTTGCGGAGATCAGATGAATCAGATGTTAAGGACTAGCGACTGCGATCGCCACGTACTGGCTTTTCGAATTACCTTTTAAACGGTTTCCAACAGTCCATTGCTCGGGATAACTGTATTCCGGCGGATTATGGAGTCCGCTCGTTTCGGAAAGCACTGGCATCGGCGCACGCCTGATCGAAACTGCCTGAAATATCGACGCTGATATCTCTTGACTATCTCAAGTTCGCTTTTCTGACGTTTCCGAACTTTTTTAACGTCAACGCTGCGCCTCGATAAATGCAAGCACCGTTCGCGAGTCTCAGCGCGAAGTAAATTAAAAGCCAGGATTTTTCGAATAAAAGTTTATTTTACGCAGTCTATATATATTTCGTTTGATGCACTCGCATTTCAGCGCAAGCTTTGAGCCATCGGAAGCTAAATTATAAATCTATTGTCTCTTTTTACGGCTAAACATCGAGTAGTAAACATAAAAGCCGTAAAATTTTAGAGACACGCTGTAGTAAAAGAATCGTAATACCTTCATCATTGGGAGGACCAATAAAAGGGGCCTAGAATCCTCCGATAAATAAAAAGGAGGAAAAATCGCGACGCTACGCGGGATATTTCTTCCCGTCGTTGATATATAAATTGTTATCATAGGCGGAGCATGTTGGGAACGCGTGGAATGTTAATTGGAAAAAATTCAAAACTCGGCCGTTAAAAAACCCCGTTGTTATTACGGGCCGAACGGTCCGATAAAGAGTGTATCCGAAGGAGCACCAGCCAAGCTGGAGCATGGGATAAAGCTCCGCGGAATATTCGCACGCCTGGCAACAAATGCCATACATTTTGCCAGGAGGGGGAGGGCCTTTCACGTTTCTCGCGAGGAATTCGCCCCGGTGGAGAGGCACGCGGCCGGCAGAATAATTGTCGCACATTCCGAAAGCTTCATTAACATTAACAGGCGAGGCGCCTGAACTCATTTCCTAATTAGGTATTCCTCTTCGCGGGGGAAAGGTCGCCTCAGGCGAGCCGCTCCGCTCTCGGAGCTTCGGCAAACTCGGCACGCGCAGACCAAGAACTTTCGGTCGAATTTGCACGGAAAGCATTGAGATTACACTCGCACGCTAAGGGCCGCGGGTAGATGTAGCTATGTCTTTGATTAAACCGTCTTCTTTGTCGGTTCTATCTTATTGCATACCTTGCCGCCGTTCTTATTGCTTTATATGAATCTAAAATTAATTTAATGACGTTTGACAAATTTTTGCTGCACGAAATTTGTTATAACAGTACAAGTAAACATGAATTTTGAAGCACATCTGTCTCTCGTACGTAAAGTATAACTCGAAAAAGACTGTATAATAAAGATAAGCTTTTCATATATATTATATAATTCACGAATAGAGAATAAGAAACGTTAAAGAGAATTAAGCTCCATCGCGATTACTCCAAGCGAGTGGATACGGAAATTGCAGTACTAAAGCACTAAAGTAACCATGAATTTTGTAAATCCTGATTATTCCGGAATCCAGGATCGTCGATGTAAATCTCCCATGTCCGGAGATACCACACGTGTTTAGAATTACTTCGCGCAAAGATGCAATAAAAGGGCGTCTTTCATCCCGGTCGCGTTTATTTCAAGCTCCCGGAAGACACACGCCCTCGAATAAATAACCACGTGAAATCGCATCTCCGTCGGTCCCCTAAATTATAGATTTAATTAAGAGGTATTTGCGAAGGCGGCTGTCGCCGTCCATTCGCGCGCCAACAGCCGGCGACGCGCGTAAGAAAATATGAGGTTGAACGACAGATCCGGCATTGTAACCGAGAGAATAGATATTCTGCGGGAGCGCATATATCGGAATGAAAGAGGAAAATCCCATTTTATGACACGAATAATGGAACGAGAGAGCAGCGAGTGACGCGCGCGCGCGGCATCCATATAGAGGGGATACGCCGGCGGAAGGTCGTTCGTCGCGACCGAACAACACGCGAAATATACGCCGGGTCCCGTAAATTTCGGGGGCTATTAACTTTATCGGCGCGCGCCGCGTAAGGAGCTCCTAACTTTTATAAACGAGCCGAGGCCACGTCGCCTCGATCTCGATTTATGAAAAGAAAAAAAAAAAGCTCGCCGCCCTCGGGAGCCTCTCATCGGCCGGAATTCCGCGGTCCCGTGCGTGGAGGTGGACAGGCGAGGCACGACGCTGAAAGGAGCTGAGCAAACTCCGGCGATATGTAGGTCGGAGGGTGGGCGGGCGCGCGGTCCGGAGCCGCTCGACCCTCCGACGCATCGATCGGAATGTCGGTGTAATTGAAACTGAGCCCCGCGCGCTGCTCTCGGCTCTCCGGAAAGATGGCTCGACTTCAAAAGCTTCAATTGATAATTTCACGTTCGCGCTGAGATGGCTTCGGTAATACCCGACTGCTCTAGCGCCGGCTCTGCGCGTATAACGGCCGGGTTTTATTGCTGCTCGTGAATACACGATTAACGAAATTAATTATCTGGGCTATAAGCTTTTACGCTGCTTTAAGCTTTCCTTGATGTCTGTCGATTTTATAAAAATCATATTTACTGGACTTTTCGTATCTTCTTTTACAACTGACAATATCTCGTTTAAGGACGTTCTCCGGCAAATCAAATTTCTTACAATTTTTTTTAAATTAACAGGAAATGTTCTTTAAAGTGTCC
>JAWWEN010054053.1:0-38647 GCA_035582955.1 Sycophila texana | reverse complement strand
TCAGAATCAATTTTTCAAAATTCTAGCTCCAAGCTTCCATGAATTATATAAAAATAAACAATCTCTGAAAGTTTCAAGACAATCCGTTAAGAATTGGCTGGACAATCCCGTGGCAAGTGAGAAAAGCTATAAAAAAACACTGTACTCGTAGTGTACAATTAACAGTGTATAAGGAGAGTTTAGACTTCCGAATAATTAAAAAGTGTTCTCCAATAAACATATTACGGAAAAAAAACTTTTCCCCAATAAATATTAACTCTAATAAAAACCATTCATCATTAATTATTTATGTTTTTTTACATACGAAGAAGTGTAATTGTAAATAATTTTTCTCAATTTTCGTTATTGCGAGTGTAGTATCTATTTCACGTAATAATCATTATTATATCTTAATTATTTTTAAGCTTCGATTGATTAATTTGTATATAATAGCAAATTTGACTATAAATACGTTTAATTTATAAGTTTAATAAATATTCTCTCTTTTTTTATTGCAAATAGAGTAACCCGAATAGAGTAATAGAAAATTTTTCTTCAAAAAATTTTAATTGTATAAATAATTTTATAATTTATTATATGCAAATTATTAGGTCGTGATTTAGTAATATTCACGTAACTGTAGTTCTTTGCTAATACCTTGTGACATTGATTTAAGCCTGAAGAGACCGCATCTTGTTAGCTACGATATAAATGAATAGATGAAAAGCTAATAAAATACTAAAACTGAACTTGACCTAAAATAGAGTTTTTAAGTATATACTTATAATCCTTGCGTTAAATGCGTTTCTTTTATGATTAATCGTTTCTAGTTAATGACACCGTTTCCTACTTTTCCTAACTGCTTATTGTCATGCTCCAAAAAAAAAAAAAAGGATTTTCCAAAACTATTAATCAAGTTTTTCTAAAATAAGTGTGGTAAATATAATCATTATGCATACAACATAAATCAGTCGAAATTAAACTTAACAGGACTTTTTAATTCCTTTTAAACGTTAATTATGTTGTACACAGAGGTAGACTAATTATTTTTGCAAATTTAGCTATATAACACATAATTTTTATAATTATCGCTTATAAAATTCTTATCACTGCATTAAATTTATAAAAAAGCCAACTATACAAAGCTTTGCGGAATTTTCGTAATCAAAATTAAAATCATTAAACTTATCAGGGCATTTAATGCCCTTTTTAACATTCATTACGTTACTCAAAATGTTGTCCTTATTATTTTCAAAAATCATCTTTTAAGAATAAAAGTTTTAATCAGTCAATCGCCTTTTAAAAACTTTAGCCGCTATAATATAGAAGCGCAGTCGCCACATGTAAAAAAAAAGTTCTGCAGAATTTTCGCTAACGTCAATAACACCGCCCATCAAGTACGTAATATCACTCCCGCAGCCAATAAACGCATCCAGGTGTATACCTAAATTTTTTGTTTATCACGCAAAACAAATTTCATCGTCGTGCCACAAGTGATAACATCTTATCCACACCCAAAAAATGTATCTAAGTACACCTAACAACATTTTTTTATCGCGAAAAAAAAAATCGCCCGAGAATTTCACCGCCGCACGGCAAGCGATAAGAGCCCCGGCGATCGGAGAAACCGACGCAGGTCTTATATACTCGGGCGCCGGACGACAAGAGCCAATAAGCTCTCACGTGAATCATCGCGAGTTCCGCTCGGCACTCCGAGCCCTTGCGACACTCCTACGCCGCGACCCGGCCTTTCCCCACCCCCGCGGATTTATTGTCCCCTGCGGAGGCCCGGTATATAGTCGAGCGTTAAACTCGGCGCTTCTTGCCGCATGCTCCGACACGACTCACTGATCGAGTGTGCCACAAGCAGATAGGATCGCGCGATGCATTGTTCTTTCAAGAGTATGACTCGGGCACGGCGCCGGGGCAATTTCTCTTGGGTTCCACGAACGCTGGGCGGCCCCCTTCTCTCTCCTCCCCCGTGGCCTTTATTTTTCTTTTTAATAAGAGCGAAGCGATACTGGAGCGCTGAAAATGGGGATTTGGGGACTGCCCGACGGAGAGAAGGGAAGATCGAGGCAAGTGCGTATTTGCGGTCGCAGTGTGAGCGTGCAGGCGGCTTTCGCGTGTATATAGGTATATATAAGTTGACGGGGAGCGGAAGACATTCCGGGTAATTTAGAATAGTTGCGCGAGGGCGCTATTATGTGGTTGACTTTTCGCAAATGAAAAAAATATATATATATACATCGTTAGTTGCGCGAAAGGGAAAAGCCTACCGGCCCGTGCTATTTTTACGCCGTAAATGGAGATATAAACTATAACCTTTTTCATTAAAATTGGTTGACCGCATCATACTTCGTTAACGGAATAGAGCCGTTTAAGTGTCGAGATATATGCGATATTATGCGAACTTTAAATTATTTGCACTTTTTTCCCCCTTTTTCGCAATTAACTTTAATACGTAACTGCATATACTATCATTTTTGCATTCTGATAAAATTGCTCTGAACGTATAATGAGAACTATTTTCAAATGTAAATATAAACAATTTAATCGATACAAATGACGCAGTGTTAACAAGCAACGCACAATTAATTAACTATTTTTTTTCAATCCATCAAAGGTGACAGAAGAAGGACGCTATAAAAATTTCACGGCTAATTAATTTTACAACTTCGATCGAGACCAGCAGCCGCGGCGCAACTTTAAAGTCATCCAACCGAGTAACAATAGAACCGACGCAATACATTGAATAATTTCCCGAATAAAAAAGAACCGCATACGCTCCGTCTCCATTACACCACGCAGTTTAATCGAAATTTAACATTTGCAGAACTGATCTGCCGCCAGCCGAGCAAACATCAATCTGGCAGGCGTCAATTCCGATTATCCGAGACAAGACAAATTTGCCGCGGCGAATAAACACTGCAATCGCATCGTTTCCCCATGGAGTCGTAATTATACCTTAGCGGCGTGTTTCTGCGGCGCTGCGTAGTCCTGCGCGGGTGGCCTGCGCTGCGCGTTCACTCGGCGCTCCTTCCTGCTGAGGTCCTCGTCGTCCTCGTCGTCGCCAAGGCGCTGGGGCTCGGCGTCACTACCGTGTAGCTGCGCCTGGTGCAGCATCAGCCTCAGCCGGTTCTTCTCCGTCTTCGTATACTTGCTGTCGCGCTGCGGAATCTGCGTCAGCGCCGAGAATTGGCCGCTGCGCGGCAGCGGGATCATCGTTCGTGCGCCCTCGAAACTCCTCTCCCCTGGCATTTTTCTTTCTCTCGTATATTGTTTTTTTTTTTTTGTTTTTTTGTTTTTTGTAAATCTTCAAGTGTACCGATGTGTATGTGTTCTTTTACATTTTTGTAACACGAGGTGGAATATTCCTTTTGTTTTTTTGTTCTTCTAGTCAACAAGTTCTACGTCGTCATTCGATTATTGATTAATTTGCTATCACTGCGTCGACAGGTGCATCGGAGAAAGCCATTGCTTGAATTTTCGACTGCGTTAGTTACTTAATTTAATTTATTCGTGTGCTCGTATACGCCGCCTCTTATATTGATTTTCTTCTTTCAGCCGCTAATAGCACATGCATTGCACGAAAAGCTTCCTGAACTTAATCCTACACCCTGGAAGATCCAACAATACGAAGTTCCCCGTCTCTTCAGCCCTGCACCTCCCTCCGTCTGCCTACCCACGCAATTTCGGTCCTGACCGAGATATAAATTACAAGAAGATGAAGCACTCGCGTGTAATGCAATGACACTCCGCGATTTTACGTATCTTTGGCACTTGGAGCTCGACGAAAACGCAGCTATCACCAGACTCTCCGGACTGGCCTTAGCGACCTGGTGTTCGTCGCCGTGGGCCGTGTCCTCGCGGACGAGTTCGCGCAGCGGCCCGAGACTAGGGCTCGTTTCGCGGTCCTTCGCATCACCGTCAGAGCGCGTCGCGAGGCAGCCGCAGCAGCAGCCGTCGACGTGCGCGCAGGCGTCGAAGCAAAGATTTTCAAAGAGCCCCCCACGTCTTTTCGAGAGGCGCCCCGCGGATATAAGTTACACGCCCTGCGCTTCCGCAGAATTCCGCGCGATTCCACGAGCGTGGGCAGGCCGACCGCGGCGAGGGCTCGGCGGGCGTCAATCTCCCTTTTCTGGAGGCGCCAAGAATAGGCGAGCGATGCAGTTTTGGACGAGGCGTGCGTTCCGCCGGTCGCTGCGCGCGCCTGCGCGGAGGACGCGAGCGCGCCGTTTCAAATCGCCCGCGGCAGGGGACGACGCTCATCTGATTGATTCGCTCGTTGAGTTATACGAGCGAGCGTTGACGGCTGGATCGAGAAGAGTCGTGTTATCTCCCCCTTGCGCAACACGCGATTCACTTCGCGCGCTGATAGTTCATTCGAGGAGTTCCAGCGGAGATGCTTCGCGCTCGCGATAAGGAAATTTATATAGTTTAAAGATGCTGCGTTGTTCTTTTAGCTGAATAATCAGTATTATTAGCAATTCTGCTGTTTTTCTGATTCTTACGTTATTGGTAGTTGATGGAGACTTTGTTCGAGATAGCTTTTTAATCGATGCTTTAGGCTATAAGCTTGTACGTTTACTTACATGGGAAACTTTAACTTTACTCTTCGATGAACATCAATTTTTATAATTTACGGGTGTATTGTTGTCGCTCATAGTGTGACGACTTTTTCTTTGCTTATCGCTTCGTATATTAACACGACGGGCCATTGTCGCTCTGACCACGGGGCATTATTTTAATTGAATGGATAATTAAATTCATACAAAAAATAAATCCCTGTCATAACGTAAATGTAACAATGCACTTTTATATAACTATTCCTTTTTGCTAATTATAATGTTCGTCAATTATGCAGGCGACGTAATTAACTAACAGTATACATACGGTTGATTAGCTCTTGGGCTCCGTAAAGCGAGTACAATTAAAATGTGCCGTTCATTTTTAATGTCTCAAGGTTAAGTAACGTTCAATTTCGAGAAGCCGCGCATACCGTTACACGCGGCGGGAATACTTATTCAAGGCAGAAGGTGAGCAACGGACCAATATTCTGCTTCCGATCGGAACCTTTCGATCGATACTGTTCTCTCGACTGCCTCTCGTTTTCGCGTGCACCTGACAAATCGCGAATCATATCGCCGGTGAAAGCGCCACGCTATTATTCTCCTCGCCCTGTTGATACATCAAACAATACGCAATTATCAAACACCGTTTGTACTTGCGCGCGATTTTTTTACAAAACTTTGAACTCGTACACTTTTTACCACGATCGAAGCGCGAGATACATTGTTCTCTCGTGGGAAGAAAAATCGAGGCTTCCTACGGGATTTCTCAGATTTTTAGGCAAAGGCATTCCGCGAGCGTTTCGTGAATTTCGTTTTGGAAAAAAATCATTTTTTTTTTCCACATCGCTTTTCCTTGGCCGTCCTTTCTCCGGCTTTCGATTCGGCTACAATGAGGAACGGCCGTCCAGTGAAATCGCATGGACGCGCGCGTGCACACCTCCTCCACGGTTCGCCCCGTGGAGAAAGCTGCGGACGAAGGTGCGCGCACGCGCGGATCTAGGCCGGCCCCTCGACGCTGCAGATATTCACACTTGATCGAATTTTTAGTTTTCGAAAATCGGAGCGATCACTCGAGACGGCCGAGTCGGGAGTCATCCTCGATCGCCGAAGGAATGAACGGATTCCTTTTTTTCTTTGTTTCAACGCAATTCGGAATATTCGGCTATTGCCTATGGCTTTCCTCAATTTTATGTACATATGGCTGATATAACATTTTTTTTCGAGGTATTGATTACGCGTCAGTCGGTTTTATACAAAGTGTTTTATATGTATATACAAGATTCAACCTTGGTAGCGAATACACATCTATTAAAAGCAGTGTTTACGGTCGGCGAGTGAAAATCGAATGCGGAGAGAAAATTCGTTTTGAGAATATTTAATCTTAGTGGTGCGATGCGATACAGATTAGCCGAGAGGGGGAAAAAGTCATTTGAATTCCACTCGCGTGCGTTTACATTCTTGATTCGGTTATTTGTCGTTTTGGCACTGCGATCAATAAAAGCGCTTGAGACTTTCTCTATCTTTCTTTTTCTCCTCGGGTGTTCTGTACCTTCCTCCGGCGGTGTAAATGTAATGTTACCCTATAGCTATACATTGAATCTAATTTTGCGTGCTCTCGTTTACAATCTGATTGTAGTATCTAAGGCAATGCTATCTTCTTTAAACGCTCCAATGATCAATTCATTTTCCTTCAATTATTTATGCTGTTTTAACGGCTTAATTTTGAGATTGAATATAATAAAATAAAAATAACAGGACGGCGATAATTAATAAGAAGAGAAACTTAAAGTCTAATTTAAAACTATCGCCGTTTTTCTAGTGCCGCTCTTGAAAGTACTCTTGAAGGGGTGGTTATCGGGCGTTGAATAACAAATCGCAAATCACTCGACCCCGATCGCTCGCGGCGATTTACACCTGGCCTCACCAAATATTTTATTTACAAATTTAATATTCGATGGAACTGCCTAGCTCCTGGTTGATATGTTTTTTTTTTTACACTTTTCCAGGTTGAAATCTAATATTATCTTATTCAATAACATGTAGCTGTGGAGTGAAATTTCTTGGACTAGCTGCTGGCTTTTTTTTTAATACAATTTCTAGAAGTTCATTTTACATTATTCTTTTATCGCATCTTACTCTATTCTTTTAATTCGATGAAAAACAATTACAATTTTATTTGATTAATAAGTGTCGGTAATAATGTTACTCCAAAAGTTTTTATCAAATTGTACTCACCGGTGTCAAAAGTCGTCGCTTTTCGCGCCAAGCGTTTAGTCGAGATGTCGGGTCGCCCGGCGGAATTTTTATGACGACGCCCAAGTTTTCAGGTACTTTCGGCTTCAGAGTTGGCGGGCTGTATTCATAAAGTAGATAACTTAATGTCTTGAACAAATTGTAACGTGTGCAAATGAAGTTTTAATTATGAAAGTTACCTTAAGCCAGCTAAGGGCAGAGGCTGACTAGTTTCAAGTTGAGCCTGCTCACATTGCTTTATAACGCAATCCGCCAACTCTATACCTGCAAAGATAAATAAATAATTCATGAACTCACACTTTTCATGTAATTAAATTTTACATATTTCTTTCTATTTTAATATTTACGTAACCTTATTATTGTACGAATTAAAATCATTATAATTAGGTAATTATATAAAGTAATTGTAATAAGGATTTATTTAGTTCGTCGAATTGAATTGAATTAAATAAAAAGTAAGTAAACAATGTAATAATATTGAGAAATTTATGGCATTACTACAACCCATGATTCATCGTATGGTATTTAATTAAAAAAGAATATACTTTAAGATGTTTTTTACTTACAATAAATGATATCACTTATTTAAATATACGAATTTTGTAAATCATCGTGACTAAGAAGAAACTTAACCTTCAAGATATTGAAAAATCTGACGGTCATAGTTATAATTTTGGTGCATTCTTTACAAGGCGGCTTAAATGCATTTATTAACTCATTACTTGGGAATTATGAAAACGCGTAACATTTCCTTTTTTTTAATCTTACAGAACTTATTTAAGATACATGATTGATCGTTTGAAAGGCACACTCTACAAGCTTTTAGCCGTTCAATTGTTATTCCCGCAGTCTATGAACGTGATGCATCATCTCGTTTCTACCGTACGCTTTCTATATACACGTGTCAAATTCAAAATGCACCGGAAAAACGAGGCTTTTCACGGATGCAGCGCTAAAATTTTAATAGACAATGGCGAATGGAAAGTGATTCTTCTTTTCTGCAGGCATAACTTCACGAAACTTCGTGTTAACTATTTAAAGAGAATTCCAATATTTTTCTGAAACTAATTTTTTTACTCCTTTTATTAATCTTTTATCTGAAGAGAAATTTCCTGTGAGTCATTATCAATCAGTTTTTCAATTTCCAATAAAAAAAAGTCTATAATGTACGTAGTATCTCACCCTTTTGGTAATTTTTCTGTATTCGGGCGAGATTGTGATTGACGTCCGAGGATTCGATGGACTTGTAGAGGTCGGACGAGAGCTGCTCGTGGATAAGAATCGACTCGTTGGTGAGCTCCCGGACCTGGTCGAGGAGTTCCTCATAATTTGACACCGGAAGAGTCATCGCTCGAGTTCCCTGCTCTTACTTTAGTATCCTCCTTCCACCCACGTCTTGTTTCCGCTTTAATCTCCATTCGACTTTGCTCCTGAAATAAAAAATCCGAAAGTTATTAGACTGTATTTTTTATCAATAAATATACATTACATTTTACGCACAAACAATTGATACGAAAGTGTTGTATAATTAAAAATTTTAAAGCTTATTATATTATTTTTTGTTCTTTCATTTTATTTTGAATGATTCTCAATGCATCCTATATATACCTAGTTTCTCGTTCATAAAGTTCATTCAACGCATTATTTTATGTTGTAATTAATTATGCGATTATACCATCAGTATCCATGACGTAATATTTATTCCACGATCGTCTTAAGAAAAAATAAAAGAAAAAAACAAGAAGTACGAATAACTCCATATTAAATTGAGATCTCATACCACAAACAATGAAAAAATAAAAATAAAAGTAACCGACGAAGCATGATCGCAGGGGCGACCGGCCTAAGTGCAAGAAATACGCGAGTACCAGGGGAGGGGACAACGGTGTGTTGCTTATCATTCAGAACGGTCTCCGCAGAGAAATATATAGGTACAAACGTACATTCGAAGGCGGGCGCGTGTGCGCGCAAAAAGCCGGCGGCGAGCCAGCCACGTCTTTTCCTTTTCTTTTTCAATATGCGCTATGAGTCACTCTATTCCCTTTCGGTATTCTGGAGAGGCGGAGCGACAGGAAGTTTTCGCGCCTCGCCGTAGCGGATCATTTTCCTCTTTTACTTTTTGTTCGACGGATCCCAAGCGTATTATGCCACCTTCGCAACTGCAAGTTTAGCCGCGTGTAAGTACCGAATAATGGACAATGATGGCCGTAATAAATAATGAAATTATTTATTGCCGCGTAGGTAGGCGCAGCAGCGTCAGGTGGCCTTTTCAGGATCGCAACGCGCGCCGCGCGTTATCAGTATGTATGTACGAGTATACAAAGGTGTGCGTGCATGCAAAGTGCATTACACTCGCGTGCGAATTTCGCAATTTTGCAGGCTAAAAGTTGCTCTGCAGTGTATTGAAGTAATTTCCGCGAAAATTTTCGAAAGTATCCTTTATCCGAGGTACTAAAAGCGTTGCGTTGTACACTCAGAGAAATGTTTGAGTAAAAATTGTTATGCTGGTACAGTAATGTTTTTTTCAAAATATCAACCTATAACCGCTTTCCCAGAGCGTATAATAGTTACTTTTACTAGACATTTCTCTCAATGAATAAATATTTCGCATTTTAGCCGAGTGTATACATTTTTTACTCGTTACCACATTATTATAGGCTGCCCGAGGGAATATTGTCTCGTTCTGGGGAAGGTCGAATTAAGATATTATACAATGACGATGGAGAAGCGAGGTTGAGCGAGTGACACAAAGTACGCAACTTTTATTTTTTTGTATATACACGTATTCATGCCGAATATGGTGGCGACCTTGAACGGAATGCCGACCGGTTGCGATTTGCGAGGAAAGGCTATATGCAAACCTTATAAGTACACTCTTTGGACCTCAAGCTGCAGACGAATTTCTCGATGCTAAATTCACTTGGCGTTTCGCGCCATCAAGGAAAAGGCCTTTCGCTTTTAATTTGTAAATAATCAGAATAAACACGTAACAGAGACTTTTAAGCATAAAGATAAATAACGTAAAAAAATGTCAGGTTTAATGAAAAATAAACATATTACATTTATAAATATTGTTCATACGGAATTTTATATATATAAATATTTTTCAATTTACATTCACAAAATTTACGAGAATTTCTTATTTCCATATAATTGACCTGCATATAACAAAGTAGTTGCTTCTGCTCTAAGTCCAAATATCATAAAATAATTAGAAAAGAAAAAAATTACAGTAATGTAGTATCTATAAAAAAAATGCTGTTTGCTTTAAATCTAAAGATCCCAAAGAAATTAAAAAATGCAATAATGTCCCTATACAATAAACGCATTTTTAAAAAATGCATAATGTATCTATAACAAAAAAGTGTAGCAACATATCTTTATACAAAAAAAAAAAAAAAAATCACTGTGATCTCTAAATCCGAATATTACAAAAGGAAAAAAATGCAGTCTAAGTAAAGGGGGTCAGTCAGACAAGCAAAAGCTAAAATTCGAGCACCCGGGTATCCATTTACACCCCTCCGCGTCGGGGCCGCAAGACAAAAGTCGAAATGCAAGTCGCAGCGGAAAGACGAGAGCTGTGCAATCTTCGCGCATCTCGTCTATCCGGGAATGAATGATCTAAAGTTTCCGAGCGCCGCAAGCGTTAATACCTGCTCCGTTTCATCCGAGAGGCGACGATTTTCTCGCGGGTGCCGGCCGCGGGGTCGCCGACTGTGAACCAGTCGCTTTTGGTCCCGGACTTTTAGCCCAGCCGGGAGCTCCGCGGGGAAAGCTCTCAGGGCCGCAGCGCGTATACTTTGGCGCTAAACCACAATATACAGAATTAGCCCGCGACCCAGTTTTTCCCCGCGCTCTCCTCTCTCGCTCCTCATTTTTATTTCCCCCCCGAGATTTTCCTTCCGAGCTTCGTTATATATCGCGTCTCGTTACTCCACTTTTTTTCGTACATTTACTTTTCACCTGAAATATCTCAACACTTTATTAATTGACGTGAAACCGGACGAAAGCTCGTTGTTTTTTTGAGGAAGGGGACAATTATTGTCTGAGCTTTTTTTGTTCCGATTTCAGTGTACGCAGTAAATAAATCAGGTGTAATGTGTGTGCGAAGCGAGTGTCTTTTTTTCTCAATGTAGTTTGAAATCTTTCGAGAGAAAATCATTTTGTATTTATAGAACGGAGTAAATGATCCTCTACGTGTGGATAAGCATGAATCGGATAAGATACGATTATTTTTTTCAATTGTTATTTATGAAAATTCTGTTCTGTTCAGGTTCACATGCACGCACGGGTTTACTCGCTTTAATGATAGAGTAATGCATTCCGCTTTATGAAAAGCGCCTAGACTTTTACTAGCCGGCTGCTTTTCCCATTTTCTTGTGCCTATAACCATCGGGCGTTGTAATTGCGAACTATTAATATATCTCGCAGGGGCTACTTTACATTTTGCGTGGAACGAGCGTGGAGCCGAATCTAATTAGGTGCAATCGAGATTGAATGTATTCTGATACCGACGATGAGTTATGCCAAGAAAGTACAGTGAAATCTTTCTCCAAATCAGCGTATAAGATTGCAATCGATATTATACATTACCACCTACTTACCACGACGGGTCAATTATGTGCGGCACTTTAACATTCATTATACCCTTATTAATAATGAATCGTCGTGGAAACTCATTCCGTATTATTTTATAGTACTTTAGATTATTTAATTTTTTTTTACAGTGGATATTAATATAATTAATCATTGCCAAGAATCATGTCTTATTTCACAGTAGCTTAGAATTATTTATACCTCTATTGCAGTATTGCCGAAATATTATAATATAACTAATTAATCGCCCTACCGTCTTCTGCAGTATCTTTGTAAAATTCTTAATGTATCTTTACCGATATTAAAATAGTTAATTAATTAAGCATGGTAGAAAATATTGTGTTATTTTTCAGTACTTTTATACAAAATTTTCCATATTATATCTTTATAGCCGTTATTAATAATTAGTACCGGCCACGATTAATAATTAATCGTCGCCAAAAATCATGCCGTCTTATTTTGCGGTACTTTATGAAATTTTTTATATCTTATCTTATATATTATATATTTACAATAGTCGTTAATAATTAATCGATGACACTGAAATTGGCAGTCCCGATTCAATAGCAGCCGCCGATTCGATTTCCCTTCGATCCCGCATTGCGTTCCCTCCCAAACATTTTTTGCAGTTATCTAATCGATATATAAAGGACCCCTAAAAATTACAAAGCCCTATAGAGGCAATTTTCTCAATGTTTTTTTGAATCGGTTGCCATCGAATCTTCTGCCAATTTCACTGTCATATTTAGTCGTTGTTTAAAATCTTGTCATATTATTTCAAAGTACTTCAAAATTAGTTTATATCTTTTCCGATATTAATTTATTAATACAATTAATAGTCGCAGAAAATCATGATACCTTACTTCGCTCGTTACTAACACAACACGCTAAGCAACGAAAAGCTCACAATACACAAGCAATATGCACGCGGAAGTTATGCTTACGTGCAGAAAACCGGATTTCCTAAGAGGACCGAGGCAGGAAAACAGTCCTGGCGTAAGAGAAAGAGTGAAATCCACGGGTAAGTAAGCGCATATTAGCGCCGGCGCAAGCGCACGAAAGATGCGCCGATAAAAAAAAACCGTACATCTACTGCGGCCCCGCACGTGATGTGTAACCCATCGACTGCTGTCAGCACTTACTCTGTGGACGAGGGGGCCGGTTTACGGGGAAGTAGCGGCCCGCGACTCCTCGGGCCGGAAATCGCGGACGGCACAGTGGAAAGTACCGCGCGAGAAAATCATTAGGCGCTTCGAAATGCACGTGCCTTGAATTTCGACGGAAGTCCGCGCATTCCGTGTTCTTCTCTCGGATCGTCATTGTTTAGAATCATCGCCTGACGCATCGACTGTTACAAACATCTGTGTATATAGCTACATATATACAGAAACGCAAAGTGTACGGCGTGTCTAACCGGAGTATCGCATTCGGCTGCAATAAAATGTGAGCCATAAGGTGAGGTACGATAAGGAAGGAAGAACAGCGGTAGGTATATCCGCGAGCGTAGAGGATAAGTATACACAGGCGCAACGTCGTGCCGAAGGTATTCGAGGCGCGGGCCCAAGGGGCAACGGTTCTTCGCGATTCCCCGACGACACGCTTCAAGGCGTAATTACGCACCAAGGCACGGCTATCCCCGCTCGACGACTATTACTATAGTATTTAGGTATGTACGCGAACTCCTTTCGCACGGCTCCTCGACGTTCCACGCGTGACGACCGAAGGCTCAGAAGCATGTGGCGACCGGCGAATTCGCCGGCAACGAAAAACTGACGACTCAGCGCCACACTCACTTAAGCATTGCTTACTCGCTTTATTGAAAAATAAATACAAATATATGCGTTGAGAAAGTAGTTGGGTGGATGACTCGAAGCTTTCAAAGTGTGCCGACTTACCCAGCAAAAGTCGGCTGCTAGAGTACGGCAGCAGAGGCTCGTCCTTCGTTCATCGTCCTGCTCGTAAAGTACACTTTTTGCACACTGGTGTAATAAATATTCGCGCACTGCACTTGACTTTGTCCCGTGTACGGGGGAATAGACACTGATGGCTCGGAATCAAGGAGGAAGAAACTGCGGAGAAAGTGACGGCGAAGGAGAGAAGATGAGAGCAGGTGGAGCGAGGCGATCGCTCCGGGGCTCGTCGCGCGTCTCCGCCGGCTGCCGCTGGTACACTCGGCGAAACGCCGCCGCCGCGTGTATCTAGCCAGCGGCGTATCGCAGCTCCCCCCTCCCTCCGCGGCTCGACGAAATTTCCCAGTCGCGCCCGCGCGCGAGACCGGCACTCCCGCGGGGACCCACGCATGTGCACGCTCCTCCTCCTCCTCTTCCCGTTCTATTTTGCCTCGTCGAGCCCTTAAATTTCCCTCGGCCAAGCTCTTTCAGGAAATTTTTAATGAAGGTGCACGGCGCACGCAAGGCGGCGGTCGTCGCTTGGACTGTGAGTCATTGATGCCTTTCGAAGTGCATTGTATTGTGTGCACTTCTGCTCGTTGATTGTGTGAGTATGTCGTGCTTGTTTTTTTTTTTTTTTTACTTTTTTTGTAGGTGCAGGAAGGAAAGTGCATTAGAGTAAAATAACGTCGACTGTAATGACTGGAATACGTAAATAAGTATCTTTTGTAATGCTAATTTGACACTTATTGATAAAATGTATTCAAGTTTCGTCTTTAAATTCTGTAAAAAAAAAGTTAATTAATGTTTTTATATATATAAGTCTTTAATTTTTCTAAACCACAGTAAACAATAATAATATCTTAATACATGTAATGTTACACACTTTACAATTCTAAATATCGAAGTAAAGTTTGAAGGTATAACAGTATAAAAAAAATTATCACAATCTTAATGAATTAAAGAGCTTTAAAAATGAATTAAAGAGATATATAGAATTTTCTTATAAATATACCTATATGTTTTTCTAATTAAATTCAATAACATTGAAATTAGGATTAATCCATACAGTAGCTTCTGTTATTGACTATAAGCCACTACTACTATAAATATGTCAGTTTATAAAATTCATAATTGAATTCTCAAACCCTAAGCAAACGAACTTTTTCAAACGTAAAAGGGACAAAACAGATCCTCTTCTCGCGCTCTTAATACCGTCAATTTTGAATATTTCATGAAGACGAATTCAACGGACTTATCTCGTAAATAACGCGATGAATGAATTAAAGATGCCTTTTCCGCGTTCGTTCGGAGCGCACCGGTAAACGCGGCGCAACTAATGGTAGTAATACGAATGTATAGCATTCTCCTATGCACCGTAACTCTCTCCGCATCCTTTCTCACCCGCGATCGTCGTCTTCGCGTGTATGTTTTTTTCAGCCACTGTTAAGTACTTACGGCCAGCCTCCGACTTCGTTTCTTAAGAGTCCGCTCTTTTTCGTGGCCTTCCTTCGACGCCGGTGCACTTCTTTTTTATTGTCCCTATTTATTTCCAAGTGCCTGCAGTCTAAATATGGATTATACTTTATACTGCTACCAGTCGACGTCGCGAGCAAAGTTTATTCTAAATATTTGAAAGATACCTTTTTGAGTGTTTATCTTGTTTTGGAGTAAATAGTTATCGTTTTGAATTTTAGAGCGAGGATCGTTCGTTATCGTAACAGTGCAAGTAGTTTTTACAATCGAGAGTATATACTCAATTTTAACCAGACTCATGGTATAAATCGCAGGAAATCAGAGAAGAACATTCAGTAATGTGATTAAAAGAGAGTCAAGAATCTAAATCTACACGTATTTTGGTATCGTATATGTATGTATAACTTAACTTTTTGAGTTACATTTACCTTGTACAATAATTCCAGATGAAGACAGTGGCGATGATTAAGTGACAAGTGCTGTTCACTCATTCAATACGGTGGCAGATCTAAATTAGCAATCTCAGACTTTTTTTAGACTGCACTCGAAAACACACTGAAAAGGTACTTATACTTTGCTGCAGCTTCTGATAGGTTCGTAGTAGAGCTTATACTTTATACAGTCGAAGAGAAATTTATTCGTGAAAGGGGTCGACACACTGTGACGCCATCTTGAATAATGGTCTAAGTTACCTACTGATGATGTAAATTACTTTTAGTTAGACTATTTCTACGTCAGATGGCGGTTGTATGAAATTTCTGCGCTCAGGCGCTCTGCAGTCTGCACGTCATTCGTCAACACTGGTAAATGTACGATAGGACAAACAGTGCCTTACAGTAAAGCTTAATTTTTTATTAAATGAGTTTTGCTGATAGTTCTTAGAACAAAACACTTTTAACTATGTCGGAACGTAAAGTATTGAATGTAAGTAATCACAATACAAATTACAGTAAATAAATAAAAAAAAAAATACTTTAAGGTTATATTCACTGTATTTCTTTTAAATTTTATTTAAATTTATTAATATACTACTTTTATTGTTTTATTAATATGCTATTTTATTTCGTTATAGAAATACTATCCACCGGATTTTGATCCGTCCAAAATCCCGCGTATGAAATTGGCGAAAAATCGTCAATATACAGTTCGTTTGATGGCTCCATTCAATATGAGATGTAAAACCTGTGGTGAATATATTTACAAAGGTAAAAAGTTTAACGCTCGAAAGGAGGATGTTGAAGGTGACACTTACTTAGGTATACGAATATATAGGTTTTACATAAAATGCACAAGGTGTCTTCAAGAAATATCTTTCAAAACTGATCCTAAGAATACCGATTATGAAATTGAGGCCGGAGCTACCAGGAATTTTATGGCATTAAAATTAGCAGAAGAGCAAGCAAAGAGAGAAGAAGATGAGGAAAAGGAAGAAGAAGCCTCGAATCCCATGAAACTTCTTGAAAAAAGAACAAAGCAGTCAAAGCAAGAACTGGAACTCCTGGAATCTTTGGAGGAGTTAAAAGACTTAAATCGACGACAACAAAAAATTAATTATGACCAAATGCTTCAACAGTATGATACTACTGCAGCAAGGTTAAGAACAGAGAAAGAGCAAGAAGAGTACGATGAGCAGTTAGTTAAAGAGATATTTAAAAGTAAGAAGAAAATTGAAGGTAAAGTTGTAGAAGAGGAAACTATAGAAGTAGAAAGTGAAGAGATTATTGAACCTCCGCAAAAAGTTCAAAAATTATCAAGGACCTTGGATGTAACATCCACATCAAAAACATCCTCATCAGTTGGAGCATTATTTGGTAAATATGGTATATCAATTAAATCTACTAATAAATCAGCAAGTTCTACTAGCACTTGTAGTAAAAATATAAGTAATGAACAAAATATTGAATCGAGTAATTCTGCCAGTGATGTGGCTAGTGTATCCACCAGTCAAAAAAATAAGCAAAGTGAAAAGTGTGAAAATAGTGACTCTCAAATAAAAAATACTACTGACATTAATAAACCAAGTGGTTTATCATTATTAGGTGCATATTCTGGAAGCAGTGATGAAAGTGATTGACCTTAGTGTAAAAATATTCTGTTTTATTTATAAGAAAATAGGATACATCATTTTTATTTATAAAAAGTTATACAAAATAAATTTGCGTTATAAATATCTTGACCATAAAACTTGTAAAAAGTATCTTGATTTTTTTTAATACAAAAGCCAATCAAAATTATTTAACTGCCAATGTTAAAAGAAATTTTCTTATTTAATCATTATTTAATTTTCTTTACTGTGTTTTTAAATTACTTAGTTAATTACAGCATTGCGAAGGGGCATTGTATGGCAACAATGAAGTTCCTTACAGGAAGCTGAAGCCTCTGTTCCTAAAACAGAAAGACAAACGTAATTTAACCCTTATACCATTCCACTTTTAAACTAAACAAGGTCTGACTGAAAAGGCTAGGCACTCGTGTAAGGAACCTCGAGAAGTATTCATATCACAATTGCACTAAGAAGAAGCGAGCCTACTTGTAGCAGGGAGTACCCAACCTGTCAACAGACCGTGTTCACGTAAATCAAGTACGTATAACAAAATATTCATTAATCATCAAGAAAATTATTTAACAACTATAATTTTATGTTTTAGATTACCACTTGAGTAAATGCCTGAACCCACTGACAATTTAACCGGAAAAAAAAAGCAATGCATATTTCTGATGCCGTCAGTGATCATCGATCAGTACGTCGACTCCAAGAGCCTGAGTTATGATACGGATGGTGCTGAACGTGCCGCTTTTGCGTTGGCTCTCGCATGAATGGCTTCATCAGCCACTTATAAATGGGAGAAGTGGGTTGTTGCGACTCAGAGCTGCGTCTCGTGTGTTCACGATACCGCTCCGGTTTACGATCGTGACGCGGCGATTGTACGTACGCGAACCCACCGACGTTCCGATCGAAAGAACTACGGAAGGTGTAGTAACCCGACTTGGGCTGCGGTTCCGAGTAGACATACCGATGTGCCTGCTGGCCCTCCTTTAGCGAAAGTTCCAGCTTGGCGATGCGATTCTCCAGGCGGGTGCGTTGAGCTTGCGAGTATTCGTCTTGTTTCTCCATCTGTTTTACCAGCTTCTCAAGCTTCGAGATTTGCATCTCCTTGTTCTCCAGGGTAGCGTAAAGCTCCTGGAACTCCTGAGCGTTCGCCGAATTGAATTTGCTCTGACAAAAGAAAATTTTTTTTTGTTAATAGTTAAGATCGATTTGTTAATAAGGATAAGGATTACCTGCAGGCTCTCTAGATCTTGCAACTGCTCAGCATCCTTGTAATGGAGTAACATCTCGACTTCTTTTCTGAGCTTGTTGTCTTTGTCTTGATTCTGCATGTACCGTTTGTAGTGCTCAAGTTTTACTTGCAGTTTAGTGCAGGTATCTTCAAGCTCGGCGTTGCGCGCCTCCGCATCGTTTAGGGTTGTACTTATATCTGTCAGTTGTTGCTGCAACTGCATCAGTTGCGCATTATACGACGCTCTGCTGCCGTCCTTCAGCTGAGCCTGCATTTGAATCATGTCTGACAGTTTGAGTTCCGAGTGTTCCAGCTTTTGTTGCCTATTAAATGTCAAAGAAATTTTGAAACAAAAATTTAAAAATGTGGATATTTTATAATACTTAATTTTTTTACAAAAGTATTTGTAAGCTAACATTCTTTTATAGTTTCTCTGCAATTGAGTAAATTGCTCCCTCAAATTATCAAGTTCAGTGGACTTCTTTATCAGTTCAGCTGTTAGTCGCTCCTTCGATGAGTCGTTCTCTTGACCCTACGACGATATTACCGTGGATGATAAAACAATTTTTAAATAAAAAATGGAATGTAATTTAAAAAATCTTACTGCTTCATTCAATGTAGCTATAATCTCTTCCCTTTCGATTTTCATTTTTTTGATAATATCTTCTTTTTTAGCCAGTTCTTTTTTAATTTCCTTCAGATCGTTAAACAATTGAATTTCATATTCAGTGTGATCATCTTTGAAAAAAATTACCCATTAGAATTATGAAAAAAATGAAATATTTTACAAACTATCATACCTGGAATCATGTCTTTTTTTCTTTGTTCCGTTTCCAGTAGTTCCGTACACTTGGCCTCTAACTTCGCGTATCTCCCTCTGAACTCCTCGAATTGGATTTCCAGATCTTGCCTTCACACCCATCAATCGCAAAATTAATCCGCATACTCGCAAAGTAGCAAAAGTATCTCACCTCATCCGCCTCTCGTTCTCTATCTCCCGCTCCATATCGTCCAGCTGCGCCTTGCACTCGGTCATGACGTTCTTCGACTCCTTTTCCTTAAACTCCAACTCCTCTTTCAGTTTGTTAATTCTGCAACAATGGTTATATCACAAAGTCAAGAACAGAAAGTTTCAACGGTCAGCGAAGAAAAAGGAAAGCGCATACCTCGCCTCGGCAGTATCGAGTTGTTTCTCAAGTTTGCCGACCGCCGCGTCGCCGGACTTGTGGTACTTGGCGACCTCCTTCATCTTGGCGTCTAGGGCGGTTTCCTTCAGCTTTAGCTGGGCCTCGAGTTGGGCCACCTTGTCCTGGGCCTGGCGCGCCTTCGCCTCTGCCGTGGAGTAGGCGTCCTCCTTGTCGCGCAACTTTGTTCGCATCCTGTGTAGCTTGTCCTTCTCAGCGCGCAGCTCCTTGTTCAACTCGTCGGCCAGGCAGGTGCTCGCCTCGTCCAGTCGACGCTCCTGCCGCTCCTGGCGCAGCTGCTGGCATTCACGCCAAAGGACGCCCGCACGCTGCAGTGTCTCGTCGATCACGCGATTCTGCTCCTGACGGATTTCCACGAAGCGCGTCTCGTCCGCTGCCATGTCCGCGTTCATCGAGTCTTGCTGCTTCGCTATTTCGACGCGAAACCTAAGGATCCCATGATTCAGTTGATTATATTTTTTTTGTAAACAAATTGTTTTCTTAGTTTTAGTTACCTTCGTGAAAGTTGTATTTTACCCCCTTTTTTTTTTTAAAGAAGCAGAGTGTATCTGATTTCACATGAGAACAAGCCGTATGAGAAATCGTTTATTGTTTTTTTAAAAAAAGTAATGTTTATCAACACTAGATTATCGATCATCTATCATGTTAATTGATTGTAAATCATGTTTGACTTTAAAAAAAATTTAGAAAAGATTTCTTTAATATTCAATAAATAGTATAGGTAATAAGACTGCCGTCTGACTAATACGTCTGTATCTACTTCTATACTGAATCATGAGTTTTTCAAGTCCTATTTCTTTTCTAGTAAACAAAATTATTACTTTCCATTGTAATAAGGTACTTAAATAAATGTATAATTACTCGGCAAGTTCTTTGTGTTTTTCGAGTTCGGTGAACCAACTGTCGATGAGGTCATGGCGACTGTCGATAAGGCCGCGGGTAAAGTGAAGTAGGGTGTCGGTGGAGCTTCTCAGTTGAGATTCAGCCACTGCTATTAACTCGGTATCGCCGGCAGCACCACTGCCTCCGTGCCCCTCAGGCAGCAGTCGCCCTTGACTTTGCAGTCCAAATGGCTGCGGCAGCACGTCCTCTGGCTTGCCTGGATCCTTGCCCCCTGACTCCAGGATCTTGCTCCGCAGGTCTATCAACTCGTAGTACGAGGATTCGCATACTTTCTGCGAGTTTAAAATTGAGCGTGAAATTTTATTTTATTGATTTTTTGTATGAGAAATTTATCCACAATTCTTTAAACAATTTGTCGTTTATCCTTTAATTCACTATAATAAAAAGTACCGTGATACAACCTACTGATGATTAAACAGTCGAGCTCTTTTAATTAATTTTTAGTGAAATTTTGACGAATTATAGTAGTCTCATTAATTCTGTTTATGATATGAAGTATAGTAGTTTCATTATTTCAATTTTAGATTAGAATACTATGCAAGTAAATGAATATGACGTAAATAAAAAAAAGTACTGATCATTTGAGACATTTCAGCGTATAAAAAAAATAAACAAATAAAAATAAATTCTAAAAAAGAAATGATGTATTAAGATCCATTAGAAGTCAACAAAATTGTCATTAATAAAGAAGTTAATTATTTGATTACGAAGAAATGTATTTAATCGATCAATCATTAATCATATGTAACCTGCTTGTCGTGGATATCGCGCGAAAGGGCTACGTAGCGATTCTTTTTGGCGTTGAACTGATTCTCGAGCAGGCGCTTCGGTTTATTGTGCATGACTACGACGGACGCCTTGCCCTGGAGGCTGCTGCAGGTGGGCGGCTTTTCCTGGCTCCTGGAGCTGGGGCGTGCGCTGACCGGCGGATCGCTCGCCTCCTGCACGAAAGTAAATAAGCAGCCCCGTGAGACCACCTCGAGCCTGAGCGCGGCGAGCCCGGGAACTCACCGAGCGATGGCTTAAGCTGACCTTGCCTTGCTTCGGTATCTTGCTCTTGGCGCCCGCGCTGGCAGAGAAGGCGGGCACCTTCCGCGCGATCTCGCGCTTCGGCGGCGACTTGCTCGGCTCCTCGGCCGCTTTACCTGCGCCGCGGGAATTCATCGGATTGATGTTCTCTTTATATATTGATTCGTCGAATTAACGAGGAGGCTGTTGGTACTGGAGGTTTTTTTTTGCGGGGTGCTTACTCATGTTGTTAGCGGACGTGCGCTTTTTGGGATGGGCACGCGCTACTGGATCCCCGTCGACGGCATCGTTCATCCGGGACTCCGGGTTGTGTCAGTACGTTCGAGGCTACGTTATATACCCCTCGGTTTGTTCTATTTTTTTGGTTGTTACTTTTTCAGGGAGCCTCGCGCTCCTTCGTGCTTTCTCTAGGTTCTCGAAACAGTTGACGGAGCTCATCACTGGGTGGGCACTTCATGTCGCAGCGGATGTCCCGCGGTGATCGCGTTCACTTCGTCTCTGCACGATAATTAACTTTTCTGGGGTTTATTACGTTTCGTCTGTACGGGAGATATCTGTAATGAAATTTTCTGTGGTTTATTGCGCTTTATTTCGGGGATCGGATATGATTAATGTAATTGCTAATACTGGGGCATAATTTCATTTTGCAAATTCGTTAGAATTGATTGATTGTGTCTTTATGCTCGTGTAAATTTTGATAGCTATTTTTATTTATGAATTTGCCAAGAGGAAATTATGAAGACTGGAATGGATCGATGAAATTATGGTGTTTTAAAAATTAATTATTCAGAGCGATGTGAATCATCAAATATTCCGACTGTATAATAGATTTGTTTTTCCCAAAAATCTGAACGACGAATTGATTATATAAATAGAACAATAGAACCGCACCATGTGATAATAGGTGAGCAATAATAATCGTCAATTTGTCATTAATTCTACAAAATTTTAATAAGTTCTACATAATTACATCTATTTTTATACAATGTATTAGCAAATTATATTCTTCAAGAATAAAAAGCAATCGTGCGCATCCGCGATATAACAATATATTCTCGAACATTTATTATTTCACTATTAGCTTCGATAAAATCGCTAGAATCGTTCGCCCCTTAACGATGTACCATAAATAGTTCAGTCCACTTTCAGTCTCATTAAACTGAAGCACGATCGAACGAGTATTCCAGCAGTCGAAAAGAAAAAAAAGAATATGTAGGTTGACGCGCACGCGAGCAGAGGAGGGAGGTGGCGCTTGCTCCAAAAAGCTCGGCCGACGAGCGTTCGGTTCGCGGCGTTCGGCGTTCGTTATACGGATAAACACGTCGAGCCTCTCAGTCCACCGGAAGCAGCGCGCGCGGCTGGACCTTTTTAAAAATTTCAATGCGAGCGGCTAAAATTAGTTGGCGCTCACTCGCGATCGCCATGTGTATTTTCGCCAGCGCGATTCTCCTCTTTTACATCGATAACTCTCCCGAGCCTCGAGGCTCGCGATCTTAGAAGAAACCGAGAAGAACAAGAAGAAGAAGAAGAGTAAAGAAAAAAAAAATAAACAAGCACGTTTAAGGAAAATGACGAGAGCATCCGCGATGATGAGCTACGCTTTTCTCGTGCTGCTGATCATCGGCGTGGCGGGTGATAATTGTGTAATCAAATGGATACGCATGGGCCACCAGGTCTCGGAGTCCAAGTTCCAGCTGACGTTGTCAGTGGTGGATACTGAGGGAGACGAAACGACATATTTCCCTGATACTAAATATGATGGTGAGTTAAACGATTTTACACTGAAATTCTCTTCGCACACTGTTAAAAACCTGTTTAATTCTAAACATTGAAATAATGTTTAAAATTGACAGGACATAAAAAGAACATTATTTTTGTATTTTTAGGGAAATAGTTCCAAACTGAACATAATTGTTGTGTACTAAGTAAACAAGTTTATTGTTCACTTATTCGATATATGGAAGACTTATCACATAGAATAATAACTGTATTATACTCACTTATTCGAAGTGAATTTCATTTATTCATATTTAGAGTATAAACGTTTATTTACGAATTTTTCGAAACCTTAAACAGTAAATTTGAATCTTTAGTCTGCGAATTCGAAATGAATAATATCGAAGAATATACCGAAGGGTGCAGAGCCGTTGCGAAGTTCGCTGCTTTGAGCCTCGAACTGCGAAAGTATAAGTAACGATGTTCGGCTATATCAATGCTCATACTTTAATTTATGAGTTTTATTTATTTAATAATTTGTTAAAATTAAACAAAATCTAAAGCCTAAAGAGTAAAAGCTGGAAAAGTAAAGATTAAAATGTTAATTTTCTACTTTTAAAAGATTAAAACGCACGTTTTCTACTTCTTAAAGAGTAAAATTTAGTTGTTTATCTTTTAAAAGATTAATTTGATGTATTTAATCTTTTGATAAAGATTAAATTGTAAGTTTTCTACTTTATAAAGAGGAAAAATCGCTATAGCGAACTTCGGAGTATTCTTCGATGTAATCCATATTTCAAATTCGTAGCCTAAAGATTTCAACAGCGATTCTCGAAATACATGGATATCGAAGATTTTTCCGTTATTATCTAGATGTCGAATAGGAAGTCGATACTTGCCAAGAGTTTTTCAGTGTATGTAATTAATTGTTTTGAATTGTTTCGTCTGCCGATTTTTATATTTACTGGTTTTGCGTGCTTGCAGTTACGATTAAGTCGAGCCAGAAGGAGACGTTCTCGAAGTTTTACTTCACGATCAGCAATGAAAACGCGACGAAGAACTACGGCTTGCTGGAGCTTCGGGATAAAGAATTGTCGATGTTCCATAATGGACCCTACTGCTTCAACAGAATCGTCGATGGGCCCAATTCACTAGATAAACCCAAAATAAAAATTGGCTGGCACAGTCCGCCAGAGAACAGTGGATGTATTACCTTCAAGTGCGTATATAAATATTACCGATACTTAATTTCATGAATTTTTGATGTAATAATAAAAAACCAAACTTTTTGTTTATATTTTTTAAATTCTTTTAAAAAAAAAAGTGAAATTAATTAAAATCGTCGTGGCCAATAGAGTGTACGTGAGGGAAACCGACGAGCGATATCACGTGGCGAATAAAACAGTGTGTCAAGATGAGAGAGTGGAGTTGGATAATCCCGGGACGATAAACAGGAATTGCTGCGCCTGCGACGAAGGCAAGTACGAGCTGTCCTTTGAGGGCCTCTGGTCGAGGTATTACCATCCAAAAGTAACTAGATTCGTCGCAAAATATACGTATGACATTAAGAAAGAGATGGACACGAATACTTGAACCGCACTGATTTGATATTGCAGCACTTTCCGAGGCAAGAGTGGCTAGCAACTTTTCCAACTGTCATCGGAGTCTCGCATATCGTCAACTACAACCTTTATGTTCCGTACACCGATGCCAGCGAAGGCTTAAAAAGGTTCGCTGAGTACGGCTATGTGAAGGCGTTAGAAAGAGAAATCAAAGCCAATGTATAGTATTTTATTTTTATTTAAACGCTGAGAGAAATTTTTTAGGAATTTTTACTTTGCGTTTAGTAAAATGATCACAAACTGTAAATCCGAGAAAATTTAGTGTTGTGTAGGATATTGAGCAATATTTCACGGCTAATGCGCAAATAAGACTCTAAATGCCAGTCTCCGTCGAATTATTAAAACAATTCTCTCAGCGAATACGTGAAAAATGTCTGTATTTTAATGTAGAATTACTAAAGATTTTTTATTTAATTATTTTCAAGGCATCATCTGTGCACACGTTGATAAAATTTCAAGGGGCCAATTTTCAAAATGATACACAAACATCATTCGCAATGTTTCGAGTGACTAAGGATTATCATTTGGTATCTTTAGTTGCCAGAATAGGTATCCACTAAAATTTGATAATAGCCCAATTTTAAATATAAATATATATTTTGAAATATTTTTTAATACATACAAAAAATCCGTATTCTCCGTTGAAGATCCATCGCCCGATTGGTTCATCGGAGTTGACTCATTGGAGCTGTGTCAACAGGACTGCTCTTGGATAAAAAGAAAGACTTTGAACCTGTACCCTTACGACGTAGGGGTACGAGATGGTATACTGTACGAAGTGAGTATTTCGGAATTTACTTTAGCTACTTTACTGATTTTTTGGATTCTTAAATAACTGGAATATAAATTTTTTGAAAATGTGTAAAAAAATTTAGCCGCAGATAAATGAAAAACCAGATAAATTAACACAACCTCCGGATGTCATTCAACGATTGAACATGACTTGGCCACATCCGCGAGAGGACGGTATCGAAGGACCTTTTTACGATAAAAATAACAATACACACGAGGTCCGGCCCATGGCGAGAATCCACCTTAAGCGTATCCGTGGATCGGAACATAAGTGTGAGAAAGACGAAGGTGCGTTGATTTCTTTTCGCAGAAAAGATTTTTTTTTCTTATTTCTATGTAGTTTCAGTTCTTAGGATCAGATAAGTAATTTGATAAAATTAACATTTCTACACCATTATTTTCTAATAGTTTGCATAAATAAACAAGCACCCCTAATATATTGCCCTGGGATACGGCCCTGACCGTATGAGCCTCCTTAAGTCACACTGATCCACGATTACCAAAGTATATAATATTGTAAAAAAAACTTTCTCTGTAAATTTTAAGTTATTCCAATATCGGTCTATTTAAAAACTTTATCTTAATTTAGTAACCGAGAGTGAAGCTTGCGCTACCCCTTGGTCTGCGTGGTCCGAGTGTTCGGTAGAATGCGGCAAAGGAATTCATAACAGAAGCAGGACAAAGAGACCTCACTATCCTGATTGCCGTGTTAAGTTGATCGACAGAAAACCTTGCTTTGGAAAGAGCAGAAACTGGTAAATCATTTTCCATCTTTTCTTAGTCGAAATCCGCCACGTCACAGATACTCATAAAAAACACGAAATTTTGTTTCAGTGAGCCAAAACTGTCAGAGGAAGATTGTCGACTGTCAGAATGGAGCGAGTGGAAGAAGTGCACTAAGGACTGCGGCCAGGAGGCTACGGAGCGCAATCGCCATTATAGGTGGCCAGAAAAGCAAGAGCGATGCAAAATGTCTTTTTCACCGCCGCTGCTAAGAGAGATCGCCGACTGCGGCAATCCACCTTGTCCGGACGATCAACCAGTCAGTCAATGAATTATTTCTGAAATTAATTAACTAATTTATCTGTGCACAATTTAAAAAATACCGTACTGTTTTGTTTTAGCTCTGCCACGAGGATAGGTATCTTAGTTGGTCGAACTTCTCAACCTGCCAAGAAATTGTAGACGCGAATGGAGAAAAATCGTTCATAAAATATCGCCACAGGCAGCTCAACGTAATGAAACAATTTTATTTTTTTATAAGAAACGATACCAATTAATTGCTTAGTCAATAACCGATCTGTGGGATGAACTTTTAGAAAAATTACGTACAAAAACCAGATGAAACAGGTTTGAATGCGAATATAGACGGTGGATACAGCGGTTGCCTTTACGAAGAAGTATCTTGCGAACCATTACCTCCGGACATTCATGAGGTTATCGTGCCGGAGCCACCAAAACCGGATTATATTGAAACAACTCCCGTTTATTTAGGAACTAAACTTATTGAGCAGCCAGAAGTCACAGTACCTAGTAAATGGCTTTTGAATACTTTTTTTTTTTTAAATAGTTTTCGTTTTACTAAAGTTATGTCTCTTTTTTCAGGTCAATGCTTCCTTCCGAAAGATGAGGGGAATTGTATATACGGCCCTAGAAGCATTTCCAACAGGTACTATTACGATTTACAGATGAAACGGTGCGTGCACTTCGAGTACTCGGGCTGCGAAGGTAACGAGAACAATTTTCTGGACCAGAAAGCCTGCAACGACACTTGCATTATATTAGGTATTGCATTGAGTAAATTAGCTATATAGTTATAATTTTCATTTTTTTCTTTAAATTAAACAAAAATCCACTTAAATGTATTTTTAGGCCAACCAGTAGATTGCGTCATGGCAGAAGATTTTTCGGAATGGACAGAATGTAAATACTGTGACCAGGTATCATTCAGATCGAAGAATGTTGTGGTAATAGAAATATAATTATTTAAAAAATTGACGTATGCATATTTTAACATTCTGAGATTCAATGTTTTTATTCGTTGCTTAGGTGGAACCTAAAAACGGCGGAAGGGAATGTCCGCTAAGTAAGAAGCAATACAGAAATTGCGCCGACGTATTGAATCACTGCAAATTTACAGTGGTCGTTCACAAACACTCTTCGGCTAAAGGAAACAATAAGAATTAAGGACATTTTCTTAATTGCGTGTAAAAAAGAACTGCATAAATAATTTTAATATACTTTACGGCAATTCTTTCACGACTTCAAATATACACTGTCCGAAGTCTCGGCTTCCTAAAGTCTCGAGATTCTAGAAGATTCAAGGCGAGATTTAGATTGACGTATGAAGGAGGTTTATGGTGTCGGGCGCACGGCGGCACTCAACGATTCGGTATGGTAAACACGTCCGAGTGCAGTCTCAGGCAGCTGAAAGAAGCCAGTGTGGCTGGACCTTTTTAAAAAGCTCAATGCTCCCGGCTAAAATTAGTCCACCCGATCGTCATGCGCATCTTTGTCGTTGAGATTCGAATCATCTACACATCTTTTTCGAAGTTCTTTTTCGGATGGCTAAGCAAAGTTATTGCTTTGTACCGAGATGTATTTTTAAACACACAAATGTGCACACAGAAAATGTGCAATGTCGATGATGATTTATTGTTTATTGTCATCAAGTATTTAACGGGAAGAGATAGAATTGACTCAAAATTACTTATAAACTTTGCAATAATGACGTTATAAGAGACTTGAGCTTCAATTTGTTACTGCAGCTTTTTCCTAAAAATAAAAAAAATAAAAACAGTCATAGGCTTTTCCAGCAGCCATTGGAGTTTCCTATTTCAGTAGTTGTGAATGTTCATTATTTTTGTAATTAAGTACTATTTTTACTGCTTGTATATGTTCAAAAGCGTCTGCCGGCTAGAAAATTACGACATCAACAATAATTGTAACATTTATTATGAAAAATATGGAAATATTATAATATAGAAGTTCATTGCGAAATTAGTAGAAGAAAAATAGTTCTTATATAATTTATGTTTATCATAATCAAAGAATTACTTTTCAAATTTCGTTATTCTACTAATTTAATTGTTACAATTTTCATTTCGCTCGGTCGTCAAAAAACGTAAGCAAGGCTAAACACAATGTACATAAGAAAACAAACGTAAAAATCGCAAATTTTGCAATTTTAAAGTATATATACACTAATCCCCGACGCTGTATAAAAAAAAGGCGAAAAGAAAAAACATGAAAAAAAGTTAATAAAGCGAAGTCGTCACTGGGGAGCTCATTTATTTTCCCACGCGGCTTTATTCGCGGCTCTTTTTTAGCAGCGGGCCGAACAATATTGAGTCATCCTTGGGATTACGCTTGGGACTCTACGGGCCGCGTCGTGATGCATTCACTAATCCCGATGTTACGCCTCCCTCCCCTCAATTCGACAGCAAAAGAGAACAAGCCTATAACAGCAGTCTTGCAAATGGCTGTTAATCTTCCAGCGCGCTCAGCACGAAGTGTATACTCCGCCGCGTTGGTGTCGAAGGCTGCCTCGAGCGTTTTTTTTATCAACCGCATTGTATTTCTGCACGAGGGAATCGCGCGGGGCTGTCGCACTTCAAGCGGCCTGCCTCCTACAGGAACTTCGACGCGATAATCGATTGGGGGTAATTGGGATAAGAGCGGGTTTGGGGAGTTCGATTGCTGGATAGGGCACGTTTATAAATGATCGACATTTTTTATTAATAACGAATTCGTTTAATTGATTTGCCTTTTGAAAAATGATAGAAGCGCGAGAGTATAATATTAAATTTCTAATCAGTTGGAAAAAATGAAATTTTAATAATTTTTTTCTTATGATCATTTATAAGCATTAATATTAATGAAATTTATTAGAATCCTATTGGCGCGAGAATAAAAATAAAAATAAAGTAAGATATCGTCGCCAAGCGAAATCAGGTGTGTTATAGCAATTTAAAAGTAGAATATTTTAAATTTATTCTGAATTCGTTTAATTGATTTGCTTTTTAAAAATGAAAAAGTGATCGTGAGAGTATATAACATTAAAAACTTCTAATCGCTTCGAAAAAATGAAATTTCAATAATTAATTGGCTTATGACTATTTCTGTAAGTGTAATATTATTGGATTTTACTAGAATTGTATTAATGCGAGAATAAAAATAAAAGCGAACTTCAAAATCTCCACGATAGTATATTTTACGGGGTTTCAGAAAAAAAACGCATTTTATAGATTCTCCTGAAGAAAAGCTCATACGTGAAACTCTCGCAAAAAAATATTTCGAGGGATATTCGCTGAAAAAAGCATATTTCACGAGATTTCCGCGATAAAAATGAAATAACTATTTTGTACTCTCATACAAGCGGGGGGAAATTTCTCGTAAAAATTTACGATGAGGCCCACCGTAAAAATTACGTAAAAAAACGTAATCGGGCAAGGTTTGCGACCCTGGAAATTGTTACTATAGTTTTATGTGAATCTTGAACGATTGATTATAGTGAACAGTTTTATGTACAAAAACCTCCGTAAAAATTAAGTTAATAAATTGAATATTTTCTAAATTAAATGTTTTCTAAAAAATCCTGTTTTTGTTAACGCTCATTATTTTTTCTTATGCTCGATTTCAGCAAAAGCTCACTTTAATATTTATTTGTTAATTTCTCGAATCTGTAGCGAAACTGTAAAGCACTTTCATCGAGCTAGCAATAAAACAAACTTCTATTCTAAGCCTGCAATAAAAGCGACGTATAAACATACATCACAGCAATTAATCTTCTTATATGGATAAAACAAGTTTAAACGTATTACAATAAAAAAAAATCGGATTTTGTTAAATTGGAACAAGTATGTAGAGAATTAATCAATAGAAATCAATACATAAACAAACAAATCCAGATTTATTTCTTCTGCTAGTTGAAACTGTATAAACAGACGTAAAAGAATCGTTTGCACAGTGACGCAACATTTTATCGTCAGAAAAAAGAAAAATCCGCGATACACATTTCTCCTGCACTTTCTCATTTCGCAGTAATTTTGAGTCGCGCGAATTTCCTATCAATTACCTCCAAAATGAGATAATAATCTCTCATTTTCCCCCGCGGGTATTTCTGTACACCCAGACGTACTTTTCCAGTTGCACGTAAATTCAATTTCCATTTCGCCCGGTAAATTACTCCCTGACCGATCCATTCCAATCCTCGCATAAACCTCCCACCCAAAAAAATATCCATCCATCAGGCAGAATGGCCACGCGAAAGTCGGGGTCACAGGCCGGGCGGGCAATTATCGAAAGCACGCGACGGCGGATGCGACAGTTCCGCCGCGCACTCGTGGCCTCGTAAATAGAACAATTTAGCCCCAAGCGCGAGGCCGGACTAATTAAAGCGCGCCGGCGCTCCTTAACGCAGGAAAGGCGAATGGAAACGAACTCGCGAGAAGTTTCGCGCGTCGAGTGCACGATCGGTCGGAAGTCGCGGATTATCGATTGCGGGGGTGTGAGGCTGCGCAAGCTCCCCCGGGGAGTGTTTAATTGAACGAGGAGGAGCTAATTGCAAATTTTTTAATGGGAAGGGGGGATGGTAACGAGGCCACTTTGGCGGGGAACCGCGAATTCGCGCGCGCGCGACTGCCGCCGGCGTGACGTGGGCGCGTGCGCGGATTTTCCGCGGCCGCGGCGGGACTATGGAATGTCGCTCAGTCGTTCGCGAACCGGCCGTCTGTCTGCTTGCCGAGACGCGACTGCCACTATTTTGTTTTCTTGTGGATATAGAAGGGGAGCTTGCTTTTCGCAAAGTGCATTCTCTCGGTTTTTTCTTTTTTTTCTTTTTTTTCTTTTTTTTTTTTTGAGGCTCTCTAGTGTGAATGAGGGGAAGTAGGGTGAGAATGAGCCTGGTGCATTTAGCGCCTTAATGGATTAGAGTGAGTATACAGCAACGAAATAATGTTTTGAGGAGTGCGTTTGCGGCGTGCGCGAATGAATTCATGACTGTACTGTAGGGTGAACGTGTAATGAAAAAGTGAGAAAGAAAAAATAATTACTTACTTAAATTTTTAGTTTTTTAGACTTTATTTTTACATAAGTCGCTTTTATTTTCGCATGGCTATTATAAGCTAAAATTATTTTCTAGTTTTTCTTTTTTTTTCTTTGGTTAATGAAATTATTACATTTTGTTTAAAAATATATTTTATGATTCAAATTAGTTTCTTTAAATTCGATAAAACATTTTTTTTTAACTTTATAGCAAACATCAAAGCAAGTGATTATAAATTAAATTGCAACATGAGCATTTGGTGTTTCGCGGAAACAATGATAAATTATTCATCATAATAAATTAAAAAACTGCAGGTTAAATATAAAGACCGCGTTGTACTTTCCATAAACGTCATGAAAGCATAATTTGATTGCTTTCAATTTTCACATCGTCAATCCAAACTAAATGAATTAATCATAAACTGCATCAATCGCTACAAAAGATTTAATCATATCAATTTAGAAAGATTGTTAAATATTCATACCGCTTTTCAACGTAATTAAACGACAGTTTGATACTTTCAAATTTTCATTCCATTAATATTAATTAATATTAACTAAAGGAATTAATTATAAACCGCAGCATTTGCCACAAATGAAACAAATAAAAAAAAATACGCACAAATTTATATTTCTCTTCGGAATTTTCATTGTCTCTTTTTTTATAGCTATTCAAATCGTTAGAAATAAAAGAAGCACCCTTGACGCGAGCGCGTAAATTAAAATAAGCGGAAAGAGCGCGAAAAAAGCGAACAATAGCCCGCTGTACGTATATATAAAAAAAAAACAATTTACAGACTTCCCTCGCAGTGCAACTGAGCCGCAAGAGCACCGGATGCAGTTGGTTTGAAACACGTCGCAGCGTCCTGGAAATCCCGCGCCGTCCAGCGCGGCGGAATGAGAGTCGGCGCCAGGTGCTCGATCAGCAGCGACATCCCCAGGCCGGTCCGCTGAAGGATCCTCGGCAAGTCTGCCCACCCGCGACGTCGGAGGCCGCCGGGAGTGCTCGCGGTAAGTGATCCCCACCCCATCTTAGGCTGAAAGGGTGCATGGCGCTGCCTCCAGGCCGAGCCAAGGGTAAACTACGTCTTTCAGCAATTTGTGCCGGAATCCGTGCTGAGCTCGGCCGGATTAGAATTAAGCTCGAGGGGCTTACGCGAGATCGCGAGCGCCGATCGCGCCCGGACGCAACCCCCGCCGTATATAGTATATATGCGCAGTAACTCGCTTGTGTGTCTTCGTTGCTCGGTATACTTTGGTTTACTCTTGCTCCAGTTCTATTCGTGCGTTTTCGTTAAGTGGGGGCGAAGGGTGCGGAACTGGGAGATTTTTTAATTTTTCTTTTCATGATATATTCTGTTTGGTGTTATTATTATTATTATTTTTTTTTTTTATACATATTTTTTTAAGTTATACGGGGATTTTGCATATAGATCGGAGCGCACGGAGAGTTAATTAAAAGCATAAGTAGATGCGCTTTAAAGCTCCGATGTAGGTATGTAAATTGACATCGTACACGGAGCTTTATGTTATTTTCAACAATAGGGCTTGTTTTATCTCACAACGGCATTATATAAGCTCATTTTAACTACAAAATTGAAGCTTACATTGTTTTAAGCGTGAAACAAGGGTACATCTTTGCACCTAATGAAGTAGAAATTCTATAAATATATTGCAAATATTATACTTATATTTAAGAGTATCATTATTATAATTAGTATAAAAGTTATGATAAATTCGCCGTAAGTTAGCGAAAAGCTAAGAACTTTTCTTTGCCAATTTAAAAAAAAATTTAAAATTAAGCTTCTTCTTTGACGCAATGAATCAACGACGAAGTATGAAATATCACTCGGAGCCTATGAATATTTCGAGGAAAGGGAAAAGACGAGGCTCATAATTGTGCATAAAAAAATGCAGCTTTTTCATTATTTTAAGCATGAAACAAGGGAACTTGTAATTTTTGTACCCAAAGAAGTAGAAATTCTAATTATTAACAATTATATAATTATTAACACAGAAACAAATATTATGATTATTTTAGAGAACCCCATTATTATAAGTAGTAAAGAGCTTTCAGATTATTGTATTTCATGAACAAAAGCAATGATAAATCCGTCAAAAGTCAGTGAAAACTAAGGAAAACTAAGAGCTTTTCTTTACCGATTTTAAAGAATTTGAAAAATTGAGCTTCTCCTTTGACGCGTCGAATCAACAGCGAAGCGTGAAATATCCTTCGGGATCGAGCGTATGAATGTTTCCAGGACGGGAAAGAGGCGAGGCCGGATTTTGCGGCTCGATAATGAAATATCGAGCGGAGAGACGGAGAAAAGCCGGAGCGGGGGAGGAGGCGAGCCTCACTTGAAGTGACGGGCTGAAGGAGAGCCGAGATTTCGATTGGCGCGGCTGCCCTCCCAAGCGATCTCAGATTCGATTAGACTTTTACTTCTCTAACATTAATATCTTTCATTTGGAGGAGTTAGCCAGTTCCTCTCCTCCTCGCGAATATCCCCCTCGAGCTGATCTAATTAGGCGGTGCTAATTAAAATGAACGGCTGGATACGCAAAAAAGGAGGCTTAGTTTCATGATCGTATAAACCTTTTTTAACAAACAAGAATATTCGACCTTTTTTTGTATTTTATTTATTTCAATTTTACTCGTTTTTATTTCACTTAAAGCCCTTCGTTTTTCATTTAGATTCAAACGTTTCACGAAGGAAAGGAGGAAGGGTACGATTGGAGAAATCGAGGGGCAGCGTCGGAGCAAACCGACGTTAGAAAAACAATTAGGTTGCGTTGATTGAGTTGATTTATTTTCCATCCACTTTGCGCGCGACGCGAGCCATTTTATTGGACTTCGCCGCTCGCAGTCCCGCACCTTCACCTTGGACATTCGACTCTTCAATTGCAGCTTATTCAAATCCTTCTTCTCCGTCGCCGACAGGCTGCTCTTTTATTTTCTTCATTAAATTCGAATTTAACGAAGTTATACCAATTTATTACTGATCGCTAGAAAAGTAAGATATCAGACGGCGAGCAATAATTGATTGATTAAACGCGTCAAATTAATCGCGATTTCATACAATCAATTATTAACCGGTGTTATATTATTATAATCAATGTTCCATATTAATGCCATTGAGAGTCGCGAATTTAATGGATATTATTTAAATTATAGCTCTATAAAATCTGAAATATGTAACAGATAAATTATTATAAAATCATACCGAATGAATGGCACGAGTGAAGATGAAGAAAACTTATTTACCTTAATAAGTTCGTCAGCGCTAAATAAGGCGAGTTGACAAAAAAAAAAAGAAGGTAGCGCCTCGCGGCCCAGGGAAAAAGTAATCAACGAAGCCAATGAAAATTCTTCACTAGCCCGTTGAGCGTCTAGACGCTATAGGGAACGGAGAATCTTCTTTATCATTTCCTCTTCGCCATAGTTGAAAATTGCAGCAATCGATCCGTCCGCGGGAATCTCGTTTTTTCTCTTTCTTTTTCAGTTTTTTCCGATGCAGATTAAAGTTCCTTCCATCAATCTCGTGTTTCGACTCGCCGACCGAAAAATAGCCCCGCGAGAGAGCCGCGGTCGATCCCCCTTCAAACTTGAGGAACCGTGAAAAATGCCGTTTCGTCGGAGGCAGCTCGCGGTCCACTCGACTTAGAAAAATAATTGCTGATTGTTCGGAACTTTTCGAGGGTGCCCGGCCAAACTGATTTATTGCGCTGTATAAAATAAAAAATGGTCAATACTAGAGTTTATTTAAAAAAAAAAATTTACGGTAGAGAAATGTGAATTAAAATAAGTTTCGCTGAAAACAAACTTCGATGGTTTATTGTCTCTCCTTCCTAAAATGGTTTTATTTATTTTTTGTTATTTTTCTTTCATTTTTTTATCAAACTCAACTGTCAGTCGAGCTCTCACATTTTTATTAATAATAATCAAAAACATTTTTTATGCGCATTTGTATAAATACAGCGAAACAAAAAAATAGGCGAAAGTGCAAGTATTGAAAAAAGTAAGTAGTAAAGGTGCATAACTAGTCAGACAATCGATTCCCGCGCAGCGATCTCTATAACGAAGCTCAATTGGGTAGAAAAGTGAAAAATTGCATTACATCCACCTGATAAAATACTGGAAAACAAGTAATCGACAGATTATTTTTCAATTTAATGATTATTAAAAAAGATACCCCTACCGAAAAATCTCAAGTGAGTTCTCAGGTGAGATCTCACCTGAGATCTCGTGCCAAAATCTCATGCAACTTTTTGAATAAATGTTGCACTGTAAATGTAATTCGTGATCTTTCTCATTTTTGAGTGTGCCATTTGGTGTTACCATCCTGATGGTACATCGGAAAACACACTCTATAAAATCTTTTGTATAGCCATTTTAGCATCACATGGCAATTTCAATGTTCAATATTTTTATAAATAAACTTCGAATTGAAAAAAAAACTACGTGTCTATTATTTTTCAATATTCTATCAGACACAGATAATAATATCTAAAAAGAATTTTGTTTATACCCAATTACGCACACGCTAAATCCGCTAGAGTCAAATGGAGTTATAAATATAATTCCATTAGAGTCAAATTCTGACTCGAAGCTTAAATTGAAATTAACTCCCTCGATTAGAGTGATAGGTAGAGTAATTTTTCCACTCAAATGTAGAGTAAAAGGGTAAGCCATAAATTATAAAATCCTATATTCTATCAGAGTGAAATTAAGTCATGTATTTTACTCGTGTAAAGTGATTACCTCACTCCACTAAAGTAAATTTCAAATTTAACTCCATGAATAAATTAACTGTAGAATGATTCTAAAAAAAGAGTGAATAATTTCACTCTAGCCGTTTTAGCATGCATGTTCAGCGTTGCATCGAGTGGGACGAAGCTCCAAGAGCGGCAGAAGACGCGAGACTCCCAGACTTGACGGCTGAAAAAAGCCAGAATTTTGAGGCTTCGTGCACATCGATTCGGTCGAGTCGCGGGAGGGAGAAGGGCTTAACACATTCGGAGGTGTACACGCGCGCGCGCTCTCCTCCCACGTAAGGCTTCCGGCGCGCGCCTTTATCAGATCGCTCGGGAGTTTTCTCATTCTCCGGAGCGCGCGATTTCGGCTTTCTTTATCGCGCCGTCGAGCCGATCTTTAGACTCAACAAGAAAGCAATCGTTGCCCCGTCCGAGATTGGCTGAATGTTGCCCGCCCCCTTACTGCTCCCCCTCGCCGCCTTGAATTTATACCCTAATCCATTTTAACCCCCTCCCGAGCTAGCTAAACTTTCCGAGCCCGAGGCTTCTTCCTTCGACGACTTTTCGATTCGAATAGTGGGACGCTCGATCTTTTTCCGCCGGTGCTCGATTATGGCGGCGAGCTTTTCTTGGGAGCTTTCACGGGATCCTCTGACAAGTTTATCGCCAGTTACTGGTGTGCACTAGCTCTCGTATTTAGAGATGAGATTTTATCGAAATGATAAAATGGATGTGGATTTTGATCAGACTTGCTATTCGCCGTTTTATTCTTAATTAAGTTCTTGAAGTGATTATTATAAATGTCGTGAAAAAACGTAATCGTGGGATGGCTTCCAAGCTCTGCAATTTTTTACGGGGAAATTAGTGTCAGTTTTATTTAGGTCTTGAACGGATGACGAAGCTTTGAAATTTTTACACGAAAAGCTCCATGATTTTTACGAGAAAATCTTCGTAATTTTTACAGAGCTTTTCTTATAAAAACTACAAAAGCTTTGCCGACCGTTCGAAATTCGGGTAAAAATTACGATGATGTTTTCACGTAGCTAATATAAAAAACGAAAATCTTTCCACGTATCCAATGTAAAACATTTTTTTTTTTAAATCTCGACATCAAACTTTAGCTATTAGTATACAGGAAAACCTGTTAAAAAATATATTGGAATTAATAATCCTTAGTGGTAAAAAATATTCAAATTCAAAACTAGCTTGGTGTACACAAACATCCCCGATTACCGTAATTACAAAAAAAGCTGGTGTCAATGTGCCGACCAACGAACTTAATAATAATTTTCCGGCGAGAAGGTGATGGCCGATCAAAGGGAGATCCTCACCACGCACCGTCTGAATGGAGAGAAGACGTAAAAAATCTATATTAAGAAAGTCGGTACGTTTGCAGAGTCTGCGAGATGAGGGTAGCAATATGACCTGCCCGCATACTTACCCTCCTCGAATTTTTTTTCTTTTTTTTTTGTACATATTGCGGCATGCAGCCTGCCGTCGCTCTTTTTCCATGGTCTCTCCTGCCTCATTTCCGCCTTACGGCCGCCTCGGCACCGATCGATCCTCGCGACCGCAATAAGCAGCCCCGAATTAGCGGAGGAATTTACGCCTTCGCCTCGGCGATTAAACGTATGCCACTCCGCGGAGGTAAGCGCTGGACGATAAGGTGAGCCGAGCCGTTTTTCAAATCGACCGGGGCGCCTGATATTTCACGGGAGCCGACGGGTTAATGAGCCGCGCGAAAACCATTACTCGCAGACGCGTTCCGCGCGGCGAGCGTAGGCGGGCGATGCAACCTGGCGCATCGCCACCCGCGAAAATTCACGCCTGCACCTTCGGCCTTTTTGCTCGTCGGCTCTCGCTCCATCCCTCAGGCAGTTTGGCTCCAAAGTGCCCGCGACCCTGCGTTTTATAGGGCGGATTTTATTTATATTATCGGCGCGCCTTTATAACGCGGAAAAGAAGAAAGGGAGAGAGCGAGTGGAGGCTCGGTAGGCGTAGGGTAATGTGTTCTTTTTTTCTCGCGGAACAGTTGCGATGTTATTGTTTTGATAAATAGTTTGAATAACTCTACGGGGGTACTTGCTGTTCGCACTTTTTTCTACTTTGCCCTCTAATTGCGAGGTGTTAAAACGCATAGCGAAATTTTAATATTTTATTTTAAGAATGCTTTGGCGCCTTTTAATCGCGAGAAATAAAAACTCGCAAATTATTATTTTTTTTTTTTAATTTTGTTGTTTGGAAAGAAATTGAGAATAACTCGCGTTATTTTTTCTACTTCAAAATAATTTTTGCTCTTTTTAATCGCCAGGCATAAAAACGCGTAGTGAATCTCTTTATTTAAAAAAAAAAACTTGGTTTGATACACGGAGAAAATGTTATAAGGTACCTGAGCCTAATATGCCTACCCTAAGCGGAAACGGCCATAATTTTTGAACGGAGAAGAATTTTTTAAGTGTAACGACTCATTTTAAAGCTTATTATATCAGCTTTAAAATGAGCCCTCACACGATTAATTTCGAGCTATTTTGC
>JAWWEN010054026.1:0-38802 GCA_035582955.1 Sycophila texana | reverse complement strand
CCTTCATATTCGCTCTCTTTCTACCGGCGTTATGCCTTTTCGGCGGCTTTCCCTACTCTATCTATAATATCTCTATGCGTATCTTACGTCACGTGAATTTCTTACGCCAGCTGCGCATGTATCGCGTATAGCAGAAACCGCGGCTATTTTAAATTCATACCTATACTATAAGTAGTTACTTTTCTTACAATACTTCGTACCAGTAAAAAATTTAAACAAATTAGACTTATTACAAAAAATATTCCAACATTTTTTCGAAGTTGCAGGTATGAACCGCGAAAAAAGGCGTAAAATTAAAATTTTCAAGTGGCCGTCAAAATTTGAATTTTGCTCAAAAAATTAAAACAAAAATACCACTTTATAGAACTCCAAAAATTCTACAATTTGAAAAAAAAAAGTTTTTCTAGCTTAAAAATTGACCGAGACATCGTTAAAAATCCAAAAAACATTAATTGACCTGCCATTTTGCCCCAAGTGGGTCTGGAGGTCTAAAAATTTAGGTGAATTTATAACTTTTGATGACAAAAAGGTCCACCAAGCGCGAATTAAGATTTGCAAACTCGGCTGGGCTTTTTAAGATAAAAGTCTTTTATGCCCTTGTATATTGTATTACCTCAACTCAATTGAATAATTCTGAGAATATTAATTCCCTGGCTAGCGCGAATATAATTATAATAAAAAAACGAAATTTGCTTCTACGAGGAATTTATCACTCGTTTCATCGAAGCCTAAATTTCAGCCTACACGACCCATTGCCTTTAAAATCATATTTTTCATACCCCGTCGTATTTTATCAGCGACAAGAGATATACACACAGAAAAAAGAAAACCTGTAAACTTCCTTTCAAAAGCGCTTTCCGCGGCGGAATGACTCTTCCAACCTCGGCGCGCTTCGTACACAAAACTTCCAAAAGGATAGAGGGCAGGCTTTTATGATAATCCCACGGTCACGTCGTTACGTTTAATCAATTATTATTAATCCATCAATCACACAGTTTCTTACTGGCGGTGGGCGCTCTTTTCTTCTGTGATGCGGCCAAGACGTCCGTCGCTGGAAGGAGAGAGAGAGAGAGAGAGAGAGAAAAAAAATGGTGAAGATGCTTACGGCATTTATCTCGTCGAACTTTGCGCGGCTATTTTCTTTGGACGCGCACGGGCTGCGCGAGTGACAGTCACGTAAGAGTGATGGATAGCAGCGTGTCGGGCGCCGGCGATAAATCAAAGCGCCTTTTCCTCTTTTGTTCCCGCCGGCAGTCACGTATTCGCGGCTATTTAAATTTCCAATACCTTTTATTGCGAGCGCCCCGCTGGAATTACGCGTTTAATCGGAATTACGCGGATTCTGGCTGATGATTATTAATATTCTTGGTCATTGGTAATTTATTTTTATTAAGAGTAATCCTTTTGTTGAGTTCACTAATTATACCTTTTTATAAATGTAATTAACGTATAAACGAACTTTTGAGCTATCAGGAGGTAGAGGCCATAAACAAACGGGAAATAAATTTAAAGATGCATTGTGCTTTCTCTTAGTTGATCATTACATTTTTTCTATGTTACCGAACGTAATAAATAAGATCTCTTATGAAATTTCAATTGTAATCTCATGTGAGATCTCGGAGCATATTGTTACTACGCGATATTTAATTGACTTTATCGCGACTCGAAGTCGCAGAATCGAAAATTTATTACCCTACCGCCCTTCGACTGTCGCCCGGCAAATAGAATTTCTATAATTTTATTTATTTTCGTCGGCAACAGGGATAAGTCACTCGGTTAACGACCATCCACTTTGTCCCGATGGCATTGCGGCAGCGGTCATTTTCCGATCTATTAAGTTTCGATCGCTCGTCGCTCCTTTACGAAACGACAGCACGATATGTCAGAGAGCAATTTTTATTAAATTCTCTAGACAAAAAGTGCAGTTTGGCTGTTCACTCGATGATATTAAATTGCGATAAAAAATCAATCACGTCAACTTTAAATTCCAACCGATGAAAAGATCTCTGGTAGTCGCTGAGATAAGTTCCGACGTGTGAAATAATTTCCTTAATGTACCGGGAGTCTTCGAGTCTCTCTGATGTTAAAGGGAAAAAATCAGCGGACGCGAAATATAATTATCGGCACGACGACACGCGTCTCCTATCGTACTTACCAGTGCGACACCCGACCAATTTTAGGTAGGTATAAGAAGTTTACAGCGGCCGAGCAGCGAAAATTTTTATTCACGGTGCTCGGCCCTTACAGTTGCAAAATCTTTAAAAGATAATAGTTGAGAGAGAGAGAGAGAGAGAGAGAGAGAGAGAGAGAAATCGCGAGCGTCGCGCGAAACTCTCCCTTATCTCCGGAGGTGCTCCTACATTAATTGAATCCATCTCTTATATTCTCGACTCCGGCTTACGGCGTATGCCACCCAATGAAGTTAATTCAGTGCCGTTCTCCGAGGGCGCCGGTCTTTTCCATGCGCTCTGAGATTGTATCTGTTTTGACGACGGATATTTATGTTTCGTTTATTGTTTCCCTGACGTGTTAGTCGCCGTTTGCTTTAAAAATTTGTATGTCTCTCATTGTAAATTGAAATAAAAGATGAGATTGACTAGTTATTACTAACATTCATAACGAATAAGTAGACCGCATTGAACGCGTAATGATATAATATTCGTCGCTCGATCAGTGCATTTTGTCTCCTCTATTCTATCCCGAACTTTTAACGAGCGACTGTAGCTCGAGGCAGTGGCCTGCCGTCAGTGCGAAGGGCGGGTATAAGGTCGATATTGATTGACGCCTTGTTACAGTCAGCGGCAGAACCCCGCAGCCGCCTCTCACCTTGAAATGCAGATGATGCGCGCGAGCCAGATTTTTCTTGCCTCGGCCTCTATTTTTGCACGGCGCCGTTTCTGCTCTTCTTTTTCGGCGATCCACCTTTGTCTGAAGCTCCGTATCAGGGGTGGTAGATTTACATATCTGCGAGGTGCAAAAGGTGAAAAACCTTGAGGGATGTGTCTTTTATTTTTTGAAGGGAGCTCACTGTATTTGTCCCGATGCCGAGGAATTTTTCAATTGAAAGTTCGAGGGAGTAGCTTATTGGTTTTTTATTTTTCACGGTATCCCCGCGAAAATCCAATACATATCGGATGATCCACGCGTCTGATACGCATTGGTTCCAGTTTTTTTTTTTTTTTTTTTTTTGCGGGCTGGTCAGGAAATATATTTTCGGGATAACAGGATTTCACAAAGAATCGAAAAGCTTGAGTTTATGAACTCGCCCTCAATAGCCGGTGTATCATGAAAATTGAATGGAGGATGAATGTTGTATTATTTTTAATCAGGTACAGAAAATTCCTTTTTGAACATCTGAAAAATATTTTATTTGACAGGTTTTTGTTTTGTCATTTTTTTGACTATTTTTTATTTGTAAATAATAAATTTTAGTAACTTCATTATTGCAAAAACTATAACGCTATGCCTGACTTATCTACTGCAATAATGATTTTCGAACTTCCTCATAATAACTATTCTCTTCTCTTACGCTTAGAAAAAGAAAGAATTAAATAAATACAAATTTATTAAGAAAGTAAGTGCAGATCATCGTTTCCTTTTACTTTTTCCAAAAGGAGAAAAGGTTGCTCATCTTTCTTCCAGGAAATTACTTCCGCCTTTGGGAGCGGGAAGCCGGGTGGTGGTATCTTCCAAAAAGGGCGACTATACCTTTGGTAGTAAAAGCCAGCAGCATCTCGGACGACATAAAAGGGCCGAAATAATTAAGGTAATTTGCTCGATCAAAAGGATATCGCTCGACTCCTCCCCCTCCCTCGCTTCCTCAGGCCGCCAATTTTATTCCACGCCAGTAGTTATAGCCGAAGCGGCAACAGCAACAAGCGCCCTGTTTAATCAAGGCTTTACAGCCGGTCTGCTTCTTTCGCATTTCATTAATTTTCGCATTATATTGAAGTGGAGAGAAAGAGAGAGCTGAAAGAGAGCAAATGCGCCTCTCCCGGTAGAGAGAGAGAGGGGGGAAGGTATTATGTCGATGGGCCCGCGTGCCTGGAAGTGCGCGAAGAGGCGCGGGGGCCAATCGGAATGTGGGGCCGAGGGTCGGCAAGACGCATCCCGGGGAAATAAGAAGAGGAGCCGGAGAACGGCGGCAGCATTCAGATTAGTCGCGAGATAGCCGAGAGAGCCTTGGGGAATTAACCGAATGGCATGCGCTAATCGAAGCCTCTGCTGGAATCCACGAGTAATATAGGCCGATGCCGATGTAATGAACGACCATGAATCATTGTGTTCTTGGACAGCTGGCTCTATAAGTGATGACGGCTTCCTTCTTTTGCTGATCTTTTGGGGGATCGTTTCGGCTCAGATGGTTTCTATATTTGCTTGGAGAACGGGCGGTTGATAATGAAGTATTGCACCTGATTAGCTCATATTGACTGGCTAAAAGAGCTCAAGGCGGTAAGGCAAGAATTTTTTATGAGGAAAGTAATAGCGGAAGAAATTAAAATGTACATATTGATTTATGGAAAGAGTGTGCGAAGTGTGAGTAACAATTATAGACTAAGTTAATGTTCAATATTTCATCATTTCTATTAAAAATTGAAAGGCTATGATGTACTTCGTAAAGGTATTTTATTTGGAGTAAGTAATACAGTGCACGTGTTTACATAATGAATAAATCAATAATAACATTGATTTTCGTGCAATTTTACAGTTTAGTAAAAATTTTCACTAGCAAAACTTTGTTCTTATCGCCCTGTAGAGTTTTTTTAACTTTTTAAATCGGTTGTTCATCATCTTTTTATATAAAGTAGGTGCAATTAATTCAGAAATGAACAAAATTAAAGAGATGGTATACCCATACATTAAAAGAATCATCAAATTGTAGATTTGTTGGCGTTTCGATACAAATAAATTTTCAGTTGTAATTTTTCTAGAACCTTTCCTTTTCTTAGCTTCCTTTGGAGTAAGTATGCGATCAAGTCCCGTTTCGCGATATCGCAATAGATATTTATCAAATTTGTCCATAAATGGTGAATTTTTTTCAAACTTTAACGACCACTTAATACAAGTAAATTTGCAGTCTGAAAAATGGTAATCGCTCGAGGAAACATTCAGTTTTTCGGAAAAACTTGTTAGGAAGGGTTCGGACGTAATGCATATGCTAGAATTCTTTTTAACTAAATTATTTAAGCAAGTCAGTATATTCTCCACACCTGCTTGTTCACTTTTAGCTTTCATGCTTTGAATATATAAATTTTCTGAAGAAAAAATTAGTTTTGAGTTGATCCCGTATGAGTAAATCCGTAAACCAGATTTGTCTAAATTTTCACACGTCTTAAAGTAGACTGTTTGACTGTATTTGTGATTCAAAATATTTAAGTAAAATTTATTAGAAAAAATGCCTACGGTTATAATTGCATAAAGAAATAGAGTTCTTCCTGATAAACTCCGAGGAAATTTGTCCAAAGAGTGTACAGTGAGGATTTGAAAAATAGTTAGTAAATTCCAAGAGTACATGTCGATCTTTAGAAAGTGTAGTAAGCGAAAAAAATATTTGCCAGTTATGAATATTATCGGACCCATTAGAGCGACGTATTCCCATGGCATGTCTACCTCGAATGTGTGAAAAACGGGTACAACTGCTACTACCTGTACGCATGTCCTACTAAAATCCATTTCGAGAATACCTGGCACTGATAATAAACCGGTTAACTTCGGCGTCGAATCCATATTTACTTCATTATTTTGCAAATATTTATGAGTAAGTTTTATATCTCCTGCAAAATCATTTATACGATTGTTACCTACTTTAATGTATCTTATCGAAAAGTTAAATTCTTTCATTAGAAATTTTATTCTGTTTGAATATTTGTGTTTTATATCTATGACGTTCCCTTTTTGGTCTTCTTTAACTATCAGTAGAAGATCGGACGTTATTACGCTTACTTTCATTTCGTAGCCATTTGCATCACTTAGCTTGTACGGAAATATCTCATTTTCTGCACTGTAATCCTTGCTTTGAAACATTTTGAAGAATGGATTATAATACTTAAAAATGCAAGAATTTTTTAAAGAATCCTCTGTGCGTTTTATAATAATTGAAAAATCTAAATATTTTCGTGACCAAGCGTACTTCAACACATTATCGAAATCACATTCAATCATAAATGATTTACTTATGTAAATAAGTAATGTTTTTGGTCTAGGAAACTTATCTGTTAGTTCGGAAGAAAAGTTGACTAAACTTTCCAAATGATCAAATTGTTGTTCCTTCGAAAAATTAAAAAAATTATAGAATAAAATTAGATGTAGTGCTACGTTTCTTGTATAAGCAACTTTTTTTTTCGTTATATTAGGTTCACTTTTTAGATCTATTATAACAGATGGAATTTCAGAAGATATTTGATGAATAACATCGCGACGAAGATTTTTGCCCCCAGTACTATTGAATAAAATTATCACTTGATGTGGTTCTAGATACTGTTTTATTTGATGTTTAATCGAATCTATGCAATCTATTACTTTAATGTTTTTTGAAAATACTTGCAGTGCAGTTAAAATAAAAATTTTAATCTGTATAATATACATGTCTCTAATACTCCTCACAATATAAAATTTCAGAGTGCAAAGCAGGCAGGAGAAAAGCGACTAGTTCAGCAGTCGTATCACGAACAATGATCTTAACCTACTGTTATGTTTCTAGCAAAATAATAGTAAAATAAAAATTACTCCATTTGCTAAGGGAGTATAATATAATTGGTTCGGTACCTACAAACAATTACAATAATTTTTAGACTTATTATATTTTATGCACTTTCGTAGTCATCACAGTAGTAAAATAAATACTAACGGTGAATACTTGTAAGCTTATTAAACTGTAGTTAGAGATGAATGCATGATATTGATGATAAAAACTGACGTATCTGAACAAAATTACGAAGTAATTATATTTTGTTAGGCTTATTAGTATATACGAAGGTCATTAATAAAGTTGGTTAAGGTAATTTCGTTTACTCAATGAGGAAGCAATTACAGGTGTCCTTCGCATTTAAATACTTATTTTAATTCTCAGATACCGAAGTTAACAAGCCGCTGTATTAACTATACCATCTTTGCAATATTATAAAATAAACTAAAACAAAAAGTTTCTCAGCTGCTGTAGTTTGGATTTTTATCTTTTAGCAAACAATCTTTCGATGCATCATAATGTAAACGAATTTTTGATAAAATAAAAAATATAATAGAAATACGCGGAAGCCCAGTTCGGCGAGTAGGCCAGGTGTGAGCGGCTGCGGCGCTGTTGCCGAGCGAACTTCGCGCCAAGTAAAAGATTGGGCAGCGCTATGGCTCGCGAGCATTAAGGACAAGGGAGCGCGCTGATTGGTCGGCGGACGGGAGGACCCTTTGAGCGCGATCGCGGCGCGGCAGTCTGGCCCGGAGCTCGGTACGGAGCGGTCAGTAGGAGCCACATGTATTTGGGGTTATCCTATTTAAGAAAATAAATAATTGTCATGTCTCTACACTTTGCTGTATTTAATTCATTTGGTCATCCTGAAATAATTCCTTTCCACCCTGACTTTTATTGTTTTCAATAATTTGAAGTAAAATAGTTCGGAAAAATTTTTTTATTAAATAAGACGTTCCTCGTATTTCGACCTTCGTATAACAGACCTGAATATAATGTTATGCATATAGATATTGAAAAATCGAGAGCACAGAAACTGGAAGGAAAATGCAATGCGTTTGCGGCCTCAATTCGCGAGCCTCATTCTAGGAAGGAGAATTTTAGTGAACTAAGGCGCGCGCATCTTCAAAGTCTCGGGCCTAGTAGAAACGGATCGGATATGGTCAGACGCGCATCCGCGTGTAGCTTGCAATTTTTTAGAGGACACCAATTGACGGCTCCTCGCGATATTCACGATGTCGTTTTTCACATTGTCTTGCGCCGCAGAGATGTCGTTTCGACGAGAAAGCGGGACTCTTAGCTTGATTATATTTCTCCTTCGTTCAGAGAGCGACGGGACACACACGAGACTTCGGTGCTCTTGACAGAGGTATCGGACTACTGATTTTCTTTTTTGCTCGCGACCGCGATTCCAAATGAAGGGAATAAAATTTATTGGAAACTTTTATTTCTTGGAAGTCAAGAGGTTACTCTTGCAACAATTCAGAGTTCATTTTAAATTACTATAAGCAAGTTTTTTCTAGTTTATGAGTTATAATCCTAATCTAAAAAATTTTAAAAGAAATTTTTTAATTTTTTTCATCTAGGAAAAAAGTCATGTTATACTTTATTCGGCATTTAAAATTTAAATTACTTTAAGGTCTACTTGAGAGAAGCGTAAGGAACTAAGGATCTCGGTTTTTAATGTATATTTACATCCCGAATTATTATCGAACAGCGAATAAGCGTATTACGGTATTTACGGTATATATATAAGATATCAAGGGTGCCCACGCGAGCGCAATTTAGTTCGCGGCGCTAGTTAACGGTGTTTGGTTCTGAAATTTACAAGCCAATTAAATTTAAGAGGAATCCTCTGCAACGAAGATAAACCGTTCTACTCTCTGGCTTCCGTTCAACGCTTATTATTCTGTAAATATTAATTTCTGCAACCTCATAGTACACCGCTTCTCAGTTAACCATACGCAACTTACTATAAACCACCTAATCGAAAGCATTCATAAAATAATTACAAAAATCATTTCCTTATCACTTTTCAATTCGGAAAACTTGCGCGAAGTGATGAATAAACCTCATGCGCGAGAAAAGTCGATCTGTAAGAGCGACCAAAAGTCGGCCTCGAGATCGGCTTCGCATTACAATAAATCAAATTAAAATCAGCGCCGAGCTCTCGGTGTCGGTCGGATTTGCAATTCGTATGGGAGGTAGAGAGAGACCTCCTCAGACTCGAGCATCTTGCATTAATTAAGAGTGCGGCATCCGCGTCGCATTTCTGCAATGCAGTCCAAGTTTTCTCATTTGTCAACTCAATTCGAGGTGCGTCGAAATCTCGATGCTTTAAATTTTACCCTTTCTCATTAAAAAAAAATACACACGCATTTAAGTTACGGTTTTCCAGCTCGAGAATTTCGATAAGTAAAAGAGAAGGAGTTCCGTCAGACGAGCGTTGGGCGTTTGCGTTATCAAAGCAAAAGAGTCTCATTTGAATCGAGCATTTACATTTAAATTGCTTTGATTTCTTCGCGAAAACTGGCTCTTAACGGCAACGGAAATGAAAAGTTTTAATTTTTCTACCCTAACCCAGCCTTAGCCTCTGAAGCTGGTATACCGCGAACAACGTTGGAACAATATTAGTCTCTCTCTGTGAATTTTTGAAAGCTCCACAGTAAAGCAGTTTAAAGAAATCTTTGTACCCTATTAAACGGCAGCCTGGAATCCTGCAATTTTCTCGGCTTGGCAAAGACACTTGGACCTCTCAGAAAGGAGATCGCCTGGTATGAGTGAACGTTGCTGGCTCCGGTAACGAACCGCGCCTTGGCCTTTAACGAGAGAAAGGCTCGCTCCGGCGTATAACGACGTGTTCAGTTCTCGGTTCGCACGCCCGGCATCGACTTTGGCGCGTGCCGGAGCCCTCGCGGGCCGCGGGCGCGTGCATAAGAAAGCCGCTTCTCGCGCCCTTCCCACTAGAGCAGCATCGCCTCTCGCTCCGTTTCTTCCACTCCATGTAGTGCCCCCTCGGCGCGCCCGGCGACTTTCGGAACCGCGCCGTCGCCCGTCTTTCTTCCTCCCGCCCGCGTAATTAACAATACCGGGTCAAGTGGCGGGAGCGCGCCCCTTGGTAATGAGATCTGCGAGAGACGACGGAGCACGGCCTTCCGCTGAAAATCCGATTGCTCGATGCTCCGATCGGCTGCTGCTGCGATCTTGATGTACGCTAGCTTATATTAACGAAAAAGTGAGGCCACAACATGGACAATTCTTTTGATTAATGAGATAATAATCTTTCTTCTGCTTCAGGAATTTACTTCTTTTGCTTGTCTAAACATAAATATTTTATGTTTCAAAATTCAGCATTATTAATAATTAAAATAATTGAATAAGGGATTGCAGAATATTGAGAGAAATGTTTAGTCAATTTTACTAGATAGTACAATACTTTGTACTATCAATGCTTTGCCTCAGGCTGACATTTAGAAGCTTATTCATATATTATAGTCATGAAATATTGCTTAAAATTTCTCAGATCTATAATCTGTGGCCAGTTTGCTGCCCTCATAGTAAAAATGACTAAAACATTTCTCTTAGTGTATAATAACTGTTTAATGAGAAGTGTACGATTGTAAACATATTTCCTTATCGAAAATTAAACATGAATTTAAATAAATGTTCTAGCTAACTCGAAACAGAGCACGATTTGGCCAAAGAGAAGAAAACTCTAGACCGGCACTAGGCAAAGCATCACCGCCCAATAAAAAGATAAAAGACCGAACGCTAGACTTTCATCGGCATTATACAAAAATAAGCCTGTAAAGATAAATAATTCATCTGGGGAGTGACTCGCGAACGGCGCGGAGCATAGGTTCCCTACCCGATTGAAAATATAAAGGCGAAATAAATTCTGTCCTCGGCGAGGGGTGTAGCGGCTCCTCAGCCTCCCTCATCCTTTTGAATAACAAGAGAGGACTGCCGTGTCGTCATCACCATTGCGCGCACATCCGTCTATATCCATCCCGTCGCACTTGCGCTGGCGCGTATACGTGGGCTCGTGGACCGCAAAAAGGGCAAAGAAGCCGGAGAGGACTTAGAAAGGGCGAAACCTCTCCATTGCGTGCGCCGGGGATAAGCCGAAAAAGCCGACTTGCACACTTTTTCCGGCGCGGCGGAGCGGAGGCGTTCGAGACATCGGCCGGGACGAGCGAGCCCCGGGGATTTGGCCGCGCGAGACTAGTGCCGGCCGGACGGCAATTATGCGCCGAACTGGGCTCTTAGCCGATACGCTGGCGGCGACTTTTTTCGATTCCTCGCAACGTATGTATGTTGACTGAGTGAAAATCTGTAAGCTGCTTGGGCCGGAGAGCTTTCGAAGCTCTTTTATTTGCTGTAATATTCTTTTAGCGGCCTATTTAATAATTCTTTTAGCACGGTTTTTAAGAATTTTATTTTATATGAATTTCAGAAAAGTAGGGATCTTCAATTTTGGCGACATTAAAGTGCAGTTTTATCGATAAAAAAAGTTTTTTTTTAAATAATACTTGGGGATCCACCACCGTTAAATGTGGCTTCACAAAAGTACCTAAAAATGAATTAATAAAAATGGTTTAAAATTGTACAGTTAAAATACACTAAATTTAGCCATGGCGCAAGCTCTAGATCCAAGAACTTCATGGATTTGGGTGGGTCTTTTATGTCATTTATGAAGAGAATATTTTTTAAAGGTCAAAAACTACTAATAAATTAAAAGGTTTTGAGTCTCATTTAGTTTTTGGCCTTCAGAAAAGATCCTCTTCAACAAATTGAAATGAACAACTCTTTGGCCACAAATCACATAACATACCTACATTCTAAGCCCGGACCCATCCAAATCCATCAAGTTGTTGGATCTGTAGCTTGCGCCAAACTCCAATAATAAAAATAAAATTGATTTTTTGAAAATTTAAAGGTGGTGAATGCCCTTAGTTAATACATATATGTGGAATTCGTTTTATCAGTATAGAATTGTGCTCAGGATTTTTGTTTCTTTGTAAAATTGAATAACAGTTGTTCAAATTGCGTACTTTATATTTACGCGGATGAAAAATGAAATCCAACGCGAACTCGACATTTTATTTGATTCTAAAAACGACTCGTTGTAATATCTTTTTTATTGAAAAATCCGATTGAATTTGTAATATATTTTAAGAAGTTTGGAATGCGAAAAGGTAAGGTAAGATAAATAATTCGATTTAAATTTAAATATAGGTACACTGAATAAAAAGATACGGTCTCAAGTAGAATAAAAAAAAATGCTAAAAAGATTTACGTTAATAATTTATTCAATTTGTAAAAAGTAAATATCTGGCAGTATTGCTGATAAAGAGTTTAACTTATAGGGTCGTTTTCGTGCAACAGCCCCATGTAAGTTATTCATATGCTTGAAATATCATGCATATATTCATGGAACTTTGCGATTAGATAAATTTTTATTTATAAATTTTGCTTTCACACTTTAAGGCACTCTCGGCAAATTTCCCCTTGTTTTCATCTTCAATTTCAAAGAAGGTAAATTCGCAATCTCGACAAATTGAATCAAGAGTTCAGTTAAACTTAATAGCACAGTTAAAACAAGTTTATGGTAAGTGTTTCACGGCAGCCTGTGTTACAAGAAATTTTCGATTCTTTTGTATATGTAGGTTCGCGTTTGACTATATTTGGCGAAAAGTTTTGCGCCATATTTCTGCTGTTATTCAATGAAAAAGATTTTAAATTTATTTCACACTTTTTCGAAGTGTTGTTTATCGGATATCGTTTTGCACTTGAAGTTTTAGTGTGCACTTAAGGTTGGGTGTTAAATCTTGCAATAAATTGCTTTATTTTACGCAAATCATTTGTGTGTTCGGATGACAGCATGGGCTGTACGAAAGGCAATTTTAATTTTTATTTGCTTACCTATTAAACGTAGTAGATTTTTAATGACATTACTTTAGCATAACTTTCTTTTTATTTTCTGCAGTTAATTTGAAGTATTATGTACACGTCGTACAAATACTTCATTATTAGAAATCTAAGAACGATTTTATTTACATATAAATGTTCTGCAGTAAAGATCCAAAGTATTATGAAACTTTAATTTTTATTAATTACCACAAGTATTTTCAATTGTTGCAAAACTTTAAAAAAATTCATAAAAACGCAAATTCTCGCCAAATCAAATATATACATTTCAAAGGAAAACTGCAGACTCGCGAAAGCAGTTAATTTACAGTTTGATTTATTTATCTGAGTCGAGTAGGAGTAGCCCGGCCAGCGGATCCAAAGCCGCCGGGGGCGCCGGGTACGAAGGACCAATTCCTCGTCTCGGTAAATTAAGAGCGTCGCCTTTCAGTCGTCGACGCTTTATCTCAGCGGGTCGTGCTGCAGCGTCCTCGATCGATGCCGGCTTAATTCCTGGATTCTGCGATCTCCTGTCGAGGACTGTGGCTATTAATCTCCTTCGATAATTATTGTACGGTTAATCACCGAATGCTTCCACTTGACGGTTCCATTTACACGGGACACACTCGGACGAACTCCGTCCAAGGAGTTCACCGTGATTCGACTTTTTTTCGGGGGATTTAACGATTTCGGGGGATCCCCGAGGATCTGACAGCTCAATGAAAGGCTGCTCGTTTGGAGGCGGAATATACGTCAAACTGTTCTTTTTCCTTTTAGTTAGAAAACAAAGAGGTGATATGCTATTCGGACTTAATGTACCGGGATTATTTAATTTTTTTTCTAGATACTGTTATTTTTATCTTGGAATTTTTAATAAATCTTGATCGAGGCGCTTCTTTTTTTTGCGCAAGAAACTTCGGTACTTCCAGTGTGATAAAACGGGATATGGAAAGTTGAAATTGTTCCCGTTTTTTGTGAACGTTAAAAAGTAATTTAAAAAGGTTTTTGGAGTTTGCGAGAAAAAAAATTAAGTGCATTTTAAGTTGCAATTTATTTGGTAAATTGTTTCGAGTTTTTCGTAATAAAAAACCACTTCACGCTAAACTAACCTCTAATTAATGAAAAAAAAGCGTAAGTTTAATTGAGCTAACAATCAATTACAGTAGTAACGATATAAAAGGAGTTTGCCAAACGAGGGTAGAATCAAAATTAGTGCCCAGCGGAAATTTATGTGAAAATTTATGTGAACTACCGTCGTTTAAAGTATGGAAAACATTTAATTTGAGAGAAAAGTGCATAGAACGTGATTCAACCTGACTGAATTCGGCTGTTTCTACTTCCGCCGATTTTACGTCGGAAAAGAATTTCGCAGAGATAATTTCTTTTAGATTTCTTCTCGGGTGTTGAAGTAACTTTTTTTCCGACTTGAATACTTCGTATATCCTAATAAGTTTTTTATCATTAAAATCACCGTTGATATTCTTTTAAAAGGTGAAATTTAAATAATGATGATTGAAAATCTCGTTTCTTTCTTGGTATTAATCATTTATTTCGCATCGGATCGCCAAAATCTTTCAATCGTCAGCCTCTACGTTAACACCTACATACCATAGGATTTCTTTGGATCGGGCTTTCAAATTCGGATCCCTTGAATTTCGAAAAAAAGTTTGGCAAAAGCTTGGAAGCTCCGATCCCGAACGACCTCTGTCGTTTCCTCAAAAGCTTGTAAGCGGCTGGGCGCACCTGGCGTATTTGCCTGCCTGGAAGCCTTAAAAAGGCCTGAAAAGAAAGACCGAGGGAGAGTTAAAAATACAAAAGTCGTCGGAGGGGTCGTCGGTGGTCGCAGCTCTCTCTCTCTCTCTCTCTCTTTGCAGTTGACTGCGCCTCGCGTGGCCAGCGGGCTCGATCCGCAAGAGTCCGGGAGGGCCACGCGCGAGTGCAGGTCCATTAAACAAGGCCTTAGCTCCTTAACTCTCAGCCCCGACCTGGATTCGTCCCGGCCGGAATGACAAAGAGCGCTAATTACCCGGTGAACGTGCGTGCGTTGGCTGCCCTTTGCAGTTCTCTCTCTCTCTTTCTTTCTTTTTCTTCTTCTTACTGTGCCTTGTCTCGAGGCTTCCTTTTCTGTCGTTCCGCCAGGTGCTCGTAGCTCCTCGAAAGGGCTGAAACGAACGAGGGAGGAAGTCTCGAGCGAGCCTGGAACGAAAAGGGTTTCGACACAGAGGAGATGTTCCTTTTTTTATATATAAGAGTCGACTCGAGTTGTGCTGGGCATTTTTTTTTGCTTTTCCTTTTTTTTCATTCTTGCTTTTTTCACTAGCCAGGAGGATTTGTTTGAGTCGCCGGATTGACTCTCAACTGGCCATGTCGAGTAATTGCTCTTTTCTTTTGTCAAAGTTTGCGGTTAAACGTTTTCAAAATGTTGCAATTAGGGGCCAATCAACTGGTCAAACAAAGTGGAAGGTCAAGTTTATTGTCTTCTACTGTTAATTGGAGATTGAGGCTGTTGAATTTGATAAATTCGTTATTGTGGGAATTTGAGTGCGTCTTTTTTGTGCCCATTATTCAAGATATTTCAATATCTAATTTTCAACCTTTCAAAAATTCAGTGCGTAATTTCTCGCGTTCTATTGCTCGCAGCGAGACGAGTCGGGGGGGGGGGGAGGGGGAGATATTAGGTTTCTTCAAGCCCGACAAGCAGCGATTCGGATCAACTGTTTTTTTTTCAGACCACTTTTTTTGTGTGCCGGTGTAATTTATGATATTTAAACATATAGAAATAATTCACAGATACACTCAAAACTGAAATGAAAATTACGCAAAAGAACGGCTCAGTGTAGAATTAGGCATGGTATCCGGCAAAAAGAAGCGAAAGAAAGGGTGCGTAGAGAAAAAAAGCGTCAGTATCGTTATAATTGCCGAGAGGGAGGAAAAGGGAAGCAACGGTGAAATTCGCCGGCGCTCAGAATAGACGTAGCCGGCGCATCCTCGGCGTATTATTACCTCTGCCATTAAAACATCCCCTTTAGTTAGCATTTCACCTTGCCCGGGAGCCACAAAGTGTCGTCGACAGCCCGCTGGAAGGGCGAGAGCGAGTTAGGTGTAGCGAGCGTACCGGCCGCTCTCACACGTCGCTGCTCGACAAAGCGGGGCAGCGGGGCACGGAGGGGAGGGGAGAGTGTGCGCGCGAGAGAGGGGGATAGAGGCGCGGCGTTATATTAATATATCGGCCCGAGGTGGCCGTGCGCTCATCGGTCTTTCGGTTTTTTTATCGCACTGCCGGTGCAAAGCCGACGGCGCGTGCCTCATTAGCCCCCCTCAATGTCGCGTCGCCGCGCGAGATAAAAATTCACGCGTGCGTACTGCGTGACTGCGGATATTTTTGCTGATTAAATCGCTTCTTTCTATGTATATACGAGGCGAGCTGGATTGCGGATTTTCTTGGGAAGGGAATACTGGAGTGTCGGAGATTAAGTAGGTCGGGGGTTCGTGCCTTTTACTACTGATGAAAGCGACAAGATTATTTTCTGTTTTGCTCTAAAGATTTGCAGTTTTTTTTTTATTCTTCTTCGAGGGCTTGTTCGACACTTTTTTGGACTCTACTAAATTCAACTGATGTGTATGAGTATGAATTTTGTGAAATGTAATTTATCGATTAAATCCTTAACATTTTTAACCTTTTTAACTTTACTTACTTGATTAAAAATCTGTGAAATGTGTGGATCTTAAAAATATATATACTTAAAAAGATCGCCACGTCTGGCTATAAATGATTGTTAATAGTAAGCGGCTAAGGAGACGAGCGACCGAGAAAGAGAAGTCAATGATGGGTAGGAGGAGGGCGAGAAAAGTCACGAACGAAAGGTTGCGAGGATCAGTAGTAATTGGAACGAGTCGGCCGGGGGTGGGCAGATGCCGCCCCAACGCCACGGTGTATAAGGAGCTTCGCTTTTTCATATGTGACGTCATGAAATAAGTTGCCCAATCACTTAGGGGATATTTTTCATCCGACGAGCTGATCCAGTTAAAAATTCCTCGTTAATAGTGTTTATACATGGAAATTCATTGCCTGGAGAAAAAAATCAAATTTGTGAGGAAAAAATCGTATGTTGTCGGGGCGCCTTAGCCAATTGCCCAATAGTCACGTTCGCGGTGCTCGATCGACATGTTCTCTGCGTTCGCAGACTGGCATCCTCCATCCGCGTAACCATAAAAAACAATATGACTGCAGTAACCTTTCTTGCCTCGTATTCGCGAATTTTTATTAAATATAAAGTGCAGAATTGCAGCGATTCAGATTACATGGTTTACTGTTTCTTTTTTTTTACTAAAACTAGCAAAATCCACCGCGCATCGCGCGTCCACTTTTTTGTTCGTATTTACAATTTTTGAGGTTATATTTTTAAATTCAGCACTATTTAACAGGCTCAAATCAAATCGCGTATTAAAATACTTCACAACAACTTCCTTTTTTTTTTAAGAGAGGATTTCAAAATCTTTTAACGCGTCATTTTTTTTTTCTATAAAGCATAGACAATTGTGGTGGGATAAAACGTGACGCTTTCATAATTTGTGATAATCTGATAAGTGAGTAATCGGTGTACGTTAACTCGCTTAGCCTAGTTGCACGCGGGTGTAATATAATCGTAACTCCTAACTCAAAGTAGAAATTTATGTAGTTTTAGTACTCGTTATGTGTGTCTCTTTTGGATCACTAAATTTCCACATTGTAAAGTTTTTTCAGAGTTTTTAGTATTATACAGAAAATATGGTTGACTCCTGCTTCTTCATTCGAAAATAAAGAGCAACAGTTATTAAAGCCAAAAATATGCATTTCGTTAATAAAGTAAATTTAGGTACTTTGAGAATATGCAGATATAATGTCGTATTTAATAGTTATTAGTCGGTTAGGCAGATGGAGGATGCCAGTCTGTTTATCCTTTTTTCCGAAGGATTTATTCAGACTTTCGATGTAGTATATCCGAATATAAATACTCAATTTTTTTCGGATGCGGAGAATTTATGGCTAATTTACCAACGCCAAATTTGTCAACTTTTTGCGCCGAGCATTTCGAACGTGACTGTTTAAGTAATTGGATGAATTGAGGGGTATTGGTACTACGTCAGCGATTTCCGTAAATAAGTAGCTATCGCGTCCGATTTTTTCGTTAGAAATTTGAATTCGTTTTCCCAGGCAATGAATTTCAATCTATAAATACCACTGAGATAAGACATAAGATTCTCGAAGAATTTAAAAATTCAACCAAAAAAGAAACGGCCTTTCAAATTGATCAGCTCGTCGGATGAAAAATATCTTCTAAGTGATTGGGCAACTTATTTCGTGACGTCACATGCGAAAAGCGAAGCTCCTACACCGAGAAAATGTCAAAGCGTATAAGGACAGTCGACAAAGCAAAATATAACAGTTTTCTATATCACTCGCGATCAATGAGAACTATAATAATCGACTCAAGGGGTGCACTGCGGTGGCGTCGGTAGTGACTCGTCCCATTTGCGCTCGGGCGCCGCTCCCAATTACTGCTCCTCGCAGCCTTTCGTTCGTGACTTTTCGCGCCCTCTTCCTATCCCTCAACTTCTCTTTCTTGGCCGCTCGCCTCCTTAGCCGCTTACTATTTTTATCTCGCTCCGTCGGGCCGGGCCAGGTGTACCTTCACGCTGGCACTCGTCAATTTAGCCGCGCAATGACAACATCGGACTTTGCCGAATGGCTCGAGATAACGGGCTCTATCGGAAAGCCGCCAATTTTAGCACTCAGTCGGTGCTGACTACCTTTTTTCTCTTTTTTCCTTGTCCTTTCGCCGCGCGAGGGACTGATTTTTGTCGATAGACGCCGGGCTTCTTTTTATTTTTTTGACGGGGAAAGGGATTTCAGGGGTAGTTTCTCCAGGCAGGCCGCTATTTTTTTTGTTTTTTAAAAACGCGAGAGCGGAAACCTAAGTTCACTTTTTCAATTGCTTTTTCTTTTGTTTCTAATGAATTTTTCATCGGATGATGGACAGAGTCCCCTGCATGCCCGCTCAAAACAACGGCAAAGGAGCATTCGCTGTTTACTTTTCCTTGGAGCGGTATATAAACATTTATTTTGTGTATTTCTTACATTCAATGTGAAGGAACAATTTTTCTCTTTTTTAATGGCACATAATTGAAAGTACCGAACTGTCCCTAGCTTTTTATACTTCGCTTTTGCACAGCCCTTTTTTTATTATTCATTTATCAAAAGACAGGTCGAGACAAGGTTCTATATTTTCTTTGTTATTTTATTTTTCAACAAATTAACAATTTCGCGCGCGTAGCGGCGGAAAATTACAGTATTCGGTGAACGTTTACGTCGCACCGGTGAAAATTTGAACTTCTAGCGGAGAGAGTAGGTGTATAACGTAGTTCCGTGTATAGTAACACTAAAACAACTTTCAGTTTTCCGTGTGTTTTAACGACACACTTTAGGAAGCCAGGAATCCCGGCGAAACAGCGACGCTAAAACAGCTAATTCGGGGAGAAGGCCGTTGACGCCGTACCCGATATTAATATTTACCATCTAGTTATACTCGGTGCCGTCGGGGATAAACTCCCCGTTTACGCCTATAGTGCCTCCCTTTAAACCCCTGGCAACTGCGTCGCGTTAAAATCTTAACGCAATTAATTCCGTTTGCAGTCAAAACTTATCCGTCACTTATCAACTCATTCGCACGTCGCTCGAGACTCTGCAGTTTGCAGTCCTCACTTCTAAATACTCCCTCCTATTAAAAAAAAAGGGAAAGCCAAAGGGAATTAGGCAGTAAAGGGACAATAAATTTTCAATTTCTCGCGCGAGAAAGAAAAAAAGAGAGTGGGGTGATAAAAAAGGGCCGCGCGGCGAAGCTGCTGTAGAAACAGAAACGAGGGGGCGCGCGGGGCGCGCTGGGAATCCTTACGGCGGCGCGAAAAGAGCGCGGGCTGCGCGGGTAGAGGTGCGCGCGGTCCGACCGGCACGCCGCGGCTCCGGCCTGGCCTCAGTCGTACAGCGCCTCCGCCGTAACCGAGAAGCAGCCTTCCGTAACTGCGCGCGCGAGACGCCGCCAAAAACTGCTCGCCTCTCCCACGCAGACTGGTGAATGAAAGAAAGAAAAAAAAAGAAAAACACGAAAGAAGTGACAGAGCCCGCAGCTTCGCCGCGACGCGCAGTGCATGATTCGCGCGCGGTACCGGTGAGTTTGCCAGCTCCGACGTGCTTGCTAGCTCCGACGTAAGAGAAAGTTCAATCGTCTACGAGTGCGCGAACTATGATTGTGCACTTTGAAAATTAGCTGCGTCATCTTAAATGTAAACCACTTATAACTTATAATGTGCCTTGGATGACGCTTGAGTCGCGCCGAGTTTCGACGCAAACTTTCGCGGGCTCTTATTATTATTATTATTATTATTTATACTTTAAGTGGATGAATTTGTTTTAAGTCTTTTATTTATTAATAATCATTCTCCTTTTATCTTTATTTTTAAATTGAGCTTTAAAAGAAAAGAAATGTAAAAGATCGAATAAAGCGATCAGAATTTTCGCAATTCGACCCGATCGCGAATTAAATTATCAAGGCGAAAACCCTCGTAAACTTTTTGTAAAGCGGTTAGCGTTATCCATCGGCGGGCTCCAAGCACCGATCTAAAGCGAATTAAAGACACTGTAATCTAATAAAGCGATGCCATCTGCGGTCCGCGGTATTTATCGTCGGGTCGCTCGATAAATCGGGAAGTGCGCCGAGTCGTAAAACAAGAAATTCGCGCGCTTGTAGATTCGATAAGCACGCCGCGTAAGATCCATTTTCTGCCGGATCGAATATTAGTCGCGTCCTTTCGCGCGCGAGAGAGAAAAAAATAAGACCGAGTCGAGGCGAAGCTGCCGGAGCCACTGGCATCCCCCCACGTGCATATAATCTCCGGCGTTTATGTGACGCAGCGCCTCGACGAGCGCGAGAGAAAGAGAGAGAGAGAAAAGGGCGAGAGGGGGTCACAGGGAGAAGGAGAGAGCGAGAGGTAGAAGCCGCGGGAACGGAGGAGAGCGATGCAGTGATCCGGAAGAGAGCCGCCGCTGCCGAGTCCTATCAGTGGAGCACAAAAACGGGAAATGGAAAAGGATCGCCATGTTCGAGGTAGGCGTCTCTACTCTCCATTACGGCGACTCCGAGTACTATCCTCGACTCCTTCACCTTGCCGCGCGCGGACCTTCAATGGATTTATGGCTGGGCAAGGAGGCGACGAGGAGAGAGGGATATAGAGAGAGCGAGCCCCGGCGTTTTTATGCGGAGTCGAGAGGGAGACTTTCGCTCTCGGATTTGAAGCGGGGTACACTCGGTGTGTGTACCTTGATGCTTCTCTTCTCCGCCCGTTTTTTACTCTATTTTTCGGTGGAGGGAGGAAGATGTGACGCGCGCTATTTTTTATTTAGCGAGCAAATAGTTATTTTTTTTTTTTTTTTTTTTTTTTCAATTTTTCACGCCTCGAGAGTCGCGCCTCGATATTTATGTCCCCGGGCTCGCGCCGATAATCGCCGCTCGGATTGGACAGCTTTTCATTATTTATAGTAGTTCACCGGTGACTATTAATTTCATTTAGTTCAAATGGTTGATTTTTTTACTGACTCAATGGTATATAAAAGTGACGGTGCGTCATTGAGAAAAGATTTATGAAAGATATTCGCTCGTGACATCATTCATTTTCTTTAGCCCCCAGTTTTCTTTTCCTTTTTTTTTTATAATTTTGAAGTGAAGTGTTTAATATTTGCTTCAGGCAGAATTTTTGTAGGAAAAATTAATTCTTAAAATTGTAGGGAATTTCTTATTATGTCCGCAAATTCGTTCCATTAATGATTTGACAGATTCCGAATTGCAAGTTACAAAATTTTAATAGTGTCTGCTTAAAGTAACATTTTATTCGGATGTATTACTTTCAAAGGCATAATTACAATTTTTTTCTTTTTGTCATACTGGAAATTCGCATGTAAAATTAATGTAGTGAATTTTTCATTTAAAATGAAAATTTCAAATGCTTTTTACCGGGACTTTTCGCGATTTTCAATTTTGAAGAGAAATAATCGGACTTCACGAGAAATCAATAATTTTGATTTTGACTTCAAGCCCAATAAATATTAGAACGGCTAAAATACGCGATGACATAATCCCTATTAAAGGCTGGTATTTTCACGTATCATCAATCAGTTTTTTCAATGCAAGGCATAAAGTGCTTAGACTTTTTCATGACTTGTCATATTGAATTACAATTCTATAAATTAATTTTTAATATTTATTTATTTATTAAAAATGTTGACGTACTGTTTTTCTTCAATTCTATTTCTTTTCAATATTTCCTTGCAAAAATAACACGCTTAATTAAAAATAAACAAATAGTCATAAGTATAAGGAGCGTAAATTTACGAGATAGCAGCGGACTCTAAATCGAGAATTAACTGCCTGGCAGTCGGACGGAATCGAATGTGGCACAATAGTACAGAAGGCACACGCGTCACTTTAGTTTTTGGTAACGAGTTACTCGCGGCCAGGCGCATTTTGTTAACTTCGTAAAACTCGTTGGGCGCCGATGCAGTAAGGCGGCTGCGCGGCAAGTATAGGAATTAATTGCTGGCGACTTGGGAGGAGATGGGGGAGTTTATTAATTAAACAAGTCAGTTCGTGCGCGCAAATGGGAACAGAGAAATTTGTTTCCTCAATTTATTAGCTAACTGGGCTTTAATAGATTTCGTCGTTATAGTCGGACAAGTTGCCGTGAAGTATTAGTTTTGCCCCAACTGATGTAATGCGCTAAGAGCATTTCGTTTTGAAGTTGCGTAATACATAATATACTACACGCGTCAAAGGAAAAGATAATATGATACTTAAAAAGTATGTTTTCCCGTTAATAGTGCGGAATCCAGCGAAGAGGCGCATAATAAATGCAAAACTGTAGAGGCGGGATTCTTGTCTTTGCGATGTTGATGCAAAGGCAAGGAAAACTCGCGGTGACGCGGCTAGACAATGGCCGAAAAATCGGGAAATGCTTAGCAAAAGTAGGGACGGGAATCGATGTCCCCGTTTCTCTCTGGAAATCCTGCTGACGAGCCCTCGATCACGAGCTCGATCATGTCGAGTGCTGACGCGCTGAATAAAAGACGGCGAATTCTCGCCGATGTACACGTTTTTATGCCTGCACGCCTTGCCGCTTGCAATCAGTCCCGGCCCGCCTGCGGCTTAAATGCATGCGCGACTCTCTCGAATGAAAAAGTCATTACGAGGCGGTCCCCTACCACTCGGCAATCATTAAAATGGAATTTATAATGAGATTGTTTTATAGGAGAGGTACGACTGATTTTTTATTTCACGCGGGCTCGATGAGAAATCTGGGTGATTTATTTAAAAATCCATTTATGACGCACCCTAAAATTGAGTAAAAGAAGGCTTATACTTTTTTTATTAGAAAGATTTTATTTGTTAATAGTAGCTGAGAGACTATGTTTAAACAACAAAATACTTTGTAAGTTCGCTCCTCGTTCACTGTAATAATTAATCAATCGATAGACATTTATGTCTTTTACTGGCCAAGTATAAACAAAAATTTGTTAGTTCCAAAATAAACTCCTAAACAAGTAAGCGTTTAGAACTTTGTCTATGTGAAAAATCAATTATCACAATAGAATAAATGTAAAAAGAATTAATTATTATTTTTCATATTATTAATATTTATAAACTCTGTGTACCATCAAGTACAAATTACATAAAGTTAATTTTTTAAAGGAAATTTTTTTGTTGCTATCAAATAAATAAATAATTAAAAAATCTTTTTTCGTTTCCAAAGATCTTTTTAAATATTACAACTACTCATTACTTTACAAACATGTCTTATTATTTTAACAGAAATAATTTCTATTTGAAATTTCGCTTAATATTAATTCAATAAAGTTGTTACTAACGAGCTCGGTAAGACATACTTTTTGGTTTTATTCTTTTACCTTTTTAAAAGAAAGTTTCACATATTTCAATTACAGAGTACTTCATGGTTTAATTTTTAACTTCTCTTTTTCTAACTAACCTTAATAGTTAGTAAATTGAAGTAACGAAAACCCGCAAAATTGCTTTTCGCGGCAATTAAATTTACTGAACAACATTAGCGTGATTACGAGAATCTAGCCCACCGATAAAACTATAACATTGAATCATCAAAATGGATAAGCACTTTTAGAGTCGCAAGCAGGGCCCGTTAACACTTCTTTACCGGTCCATAAAGCAGCGACGGGTGCGCGTCTCGTCTTGGCGCGCCTCGATAGAACAAACAAGCGTCTCGCTCTGACATCCGCCACTGCCGAACGCCTTCGCACTTTCGCACGCTCGATAAAACTGAAAAAGACGCGGCGATAGGCCCGCTCGGCCGTGAAGATACAGAAACACGCGTCGGGCTTGATCTCCGCCTATTTTTGGCCCTCGAAAATTATTACACGCCCTGACGATTCTGCTCGTTTATCGGACTATTTTGTGCTCAATTCTCTCTTTTTTTCGTTTTTTAGGCTCCTCGACGGGATTCTGATAGCAGAAGTAGAACATCGCGTAGATTGCGAGAGACGAAGGCATTTTTTTGGATTCTTTTATTCACGTCGATGGATGGAAGAGAGAGGAGCGATTTAAACTGACGCCCGGCCACGTGTGTCCACACTCTGTCTGCTCTTCTTTTTTTTTGCGATCGCGCGACGCGATTTTTCGATTGCACCGCTCGTTTATTTGTTTTTTCGCGGAAGCGCCGGAGCTGTTTGATCTGACGATCGGAAATACGAAATGGACTGTATGGTGACGATAAGAATTTGTTCTATTTGGGCTTGCTACTTTTTTTTCGATCACAAAAAGGGCTATGTATGGGTGTGAATGAATTTTAGAGGAATAAATTTTTGCTCCTTATTGTTTTTATTTAAATGAGTAACTCGGAATAGGACGAATAGTACATTTTTTAAAAAAATTTTACGAATTTAAGAATGTCGCGTGAATAATTAACGTGGACAAAATGAATTATAAATTAAAAGCTTGAGAATTTGTTAAATGCGTTATTGTAGAGTTCGATTGATTTTCACGATATAGTAGCGCGGAAAATAAATCAGGTAGCTAAGTGATTAGATTTCAATTGATTTAAAATAACTTTTACTGTATTGCCAATAAATAATTCAAAATTATACGTACAGCAATATTTCTACTTGAAATGAATATGGTGCAATATAGTAGAAAATTTAATTGTTTAACTGTGAAATAAGTAACAAAATATTAAAAAAATATAATTACTTTGCGGACTAACTCTTCAAGATCAATTTCAATTCAAACCGCTTGTAAGCCTTGCAGCCTCGACTAATTGTTGAATTCAAATATAGTTGAACGAAATACCATCGGGATAGTCTATTATCGATTTGTCAATGAACACGAATCGTTGATTGGATTTAGTTTTGACGAAACATCAATGCGACAAGTCAAACTTTCATTCGATTCTGATACGCATAAAAATACCTATAACTACTTTTCGAGCACAGTCGTGCCTTTTCTGGACGTTTTTTTACGATAAACATATTTTTCACGAAATACAGCACAAAAAAATGTTGATTTAATTTTCATTTGGACTGCATTAAGGAGGTTCTCATGAAACTCAACCCAAAATAACGTGTTTTTTAAGATTTTTTTTCTCAAAGACGGAAGTATATATCAATGTCAAATTTTGTAGATAATATATTTATTAACTATTAAAGTATACAAAAAAATTTTTTTAGTCAAAAATATTTAAAATTGTCCATTTTATAGATGGCGCAACTTGACGATCTGAAAAAAGGTGTTTGGATGGTGGAAACGTTGGTACTTCGAAAATTATCTGAAAGCAAATTTTCAAAAAGATTTATAAAATATATGATATTTGTTGGAACTTATACCTACTTTTGCGATAAAAAGTTAAAAATTAACAAAATGGCTGATATGCGAACTTAAAAAACCGATTTTTCAACGTTTTTTGCTCTTTAAAGTTGAATAAAAAAAGCAGGATTCATCTTAAAGTAGGTATAAGTTCCAATAAATTTAATTTACTTTAAAGTAAAAAAAAGGATCCATCGATTAGTTTTTGCTCTATGCTTCCCACCACTCATTAATAGCGGAGAAATTCATACAATATTAAAAAAAAACTCGCTATACCCGCTAATTTTGAAAAAATCACATTGAAAGTAATCGGAAAATCACTCCTTTTTGCATTTTAAGCCACATAAATCGCAGATTGAATTTGGGATGAAATACAGAGAAAGTCAGCAATGGGCTCGAACTGTCGCGATAGCGGCACTCTGGTCTATAAACGTAAGCCTATTAGACAGGCCGGTCGGCTTCGTTCTCGCATTATTGGATTATTCGTCTTTCATATAGAACGCGACCGCACCGAGTGTGTTAATGCACCGTATTCCGATTCTTTCTTTAGCGGGCGGATTAAATGGGAATTTATTTAAAGTCGCTACTTACGGCTCTCCTTTTTCGGGGTGCGCTTCCCACCCTCCCCTTCGATTTTATTAGTAAATCGCACTCGTTTTGATTTTCATTTAATCTTCGGCTTCAATTTAAATTTTGCTCGAATTAAAGTATTATTTCTTTACTTGCGTTATTAGTTAAATAAAAAATAATTGTTTTTTCTTAGAATTATAAAAAAATATTGTTTATTATTCATACATCTTTTTTCATATATACTTGAAAAATTTCTGTCAAAAAAGGAAAGGTGTACCAGATCCACTTACAAAGGACTGCCGTTAAACTTTTCTCCTCAAACGTAGAATATAAAAAATTCAAGGAAAAAAAATGTGCGCAAAAAAATGTCGACACCCGGCACATAAATTTTATACCCCAAGATTGCGCGCGCCTTGCCAGCTGAACCTACAAGATCAAAAGACTGCCGTCAGACCTTTCCGTTTTTTTTCTTTAAAAGACTGGAGACCCCAACAAAAGGGGAGCGAGCTCGTCAAAATACATTTTCTTTTTCTTCCTAAAAAAGAAAAAGAAAAGGAAAGCGAGGGTTCATCGACTCTGCGGTTTTCCGATAAACCCCCCGACCGCTTTGTTTTCGTCTGGTGTTAATTCCGCGCCGTGCCGCTCGCATTTCTGCGTGCATAGCAGGTGTGCGGGCCGACCGCTCGCTCGGCACAGTACCCTGGAGTAATTGCGCTAATGTACTACCCTCAGACAAGAGGGACCGATAAATGTGTAAGGACAAGTTTTCATTAGCAATCAGGGAGTAGGAAGCCGCAGTCTCGGTCGGCTAAAAAGTAGTATACCTGCATTTAAGATGCGGATCGATAGGCCTTATTGTTGGACGATGACTTTTGGAAGGCTACGCCTCTGGTGGCTCAGCGATCTTCGTAAATTTTAACATTCTTTCTATTGCTGAAGGATGGCTATTATTGAACTGTAAAGTAAGAATCTAATAAATATAGTCAATTAATTATGAAGAAATATTGCACTGGTAAATTTTGACATTTTTCGTAACAATATTATCAAATTGTAAAGAAAGAATCTAATAAATAGTTTACTAATTTAATTATTGAGAAAAATTATACTCGTTATTATACTTGTTCCGTTAATTATGCATATGAATTAAATTGAATACTAAAGCCTTTGATACATTTGAGGAGAATTTATTATAAGTGAAGTTCCTTGAAGTTGCGAATATAATATTTCGCGATAGCTGTCGGAGATGTACGAAATAATGCAAAATTATGCGCCAGATAAAGGCATAATAAATGTTAAATTTGTGTAGTGAGAGATCACTGTGTACTGATGGACTAAGCAAATTTATGGGCTTACTTTTTTAATTAGAAGCATTCAGATTGCTTTTTTATTATATTAAAATGTGAATTTAATTATTGTTGTATCTTTATTAATATTCGAGATGGCACTTTTCCAACTGGAGTCCGAGATGACACCTTCTCTAACCGGATTCCGAGGTGGCACCTTTTTGAAAATATTTTTTTTAAACTTTTTGACCTCGTAAAAAAGAAATAATAAGTAATCCAGATCAAAATAGAAGATGAATGCACTGCATGGACAAAGACATAAGAAGCTTTATCATGCCGACGAAGTCGCAAAAAGTTTCATCCTCTCAAACGGAATTTTCTTCAAAGAAGTTGAAAAATTTCGTAAACTGATTTCATTGTACCCGTATGTTAAAAAAAGAGCGTAACGTCAGTAAAAGGCATAAAAAAAGAGCGAAACTAATATTGAAGGGCGAAGGGAGTGAATCAGATCGACGCGGGGAAAACAAAGTAGTCGACCGTACTAAAACTTCGTAGGGTTCATTAAGTGAGCGAAGAAAGTTGCGGGGAGTTGGTCGTCGCGCCGGTGAAAATGAGGGTGGCCTGCGATGACAAAAGAAAATTTTTCGCGCCCGGGACAGATGCGTCCTGGCTTACGGCAATTTCGGTTCCGATTGCGCCGGCGGGCTTCGAATTACAAAAGAACACCCCTTCGTCCCCCGCTTTCTCATCGATTCGGCCCGGCGGCGCAGTTGCCTGTACCCAAAGGCAATGGTCGCTTCTTCGTTTTATTTATTCCTTGCGCTTTTAAAAGAGGAACTATTGAGTTTGCGCGTGCTATTAGCGCCCTCCTTATACTCTTCCACCGGGGCTTTCTCACTCTCTGACTCTATTTTACGCCTCGTTCAATTTTCATACTTCGATAAAGTTTATTCATCGTTCTTTTCTCGAGCAGAAGTTCGTTCCCGCAGATTGAAACAGGTCGTTATTGGACTTTTAGGGCTCTTCAAGGGAAATTTCAAAGCACGGGGAGGAGCATGCAGCTTTTATGGCGTAACTTGGACTGTTATGCGCTTACAATGCACAGATGTTAGAAACATGTTGTCGATACAGAGTATCGAGTTTTAGCGGCCACCTTGCTGAGGCTGGACTCGTTAATACTGTTACAGTTTACGAGCTGAAAAGACTCGTATATATTTCATTTTCAATAAAATGCGGTTTTTTATTTGTTGAAAAAAGTAGTCATTTACAACATGATTAACTGTTTTATTTTTTTCGATTTAACAATTAAATCGCGTTTTCACACATATTTACGTTAAAGCTACTGTTTAAATTTAAACGCATTTGTTAGACTTTTCGGCGATAATTAAATAATTAAAGCGTCATCAATAATTATGGAGAAAGCTCAATAGAGTTAATGGACAAAAGCGTATGATTTAACTGAAAGTGAAAATCGCGATGCCTGCCCGAATAATAATGCCTGATTTGTGCGTAATTCTATCGTAGACTGTAGATAAACGATTAAAAAAAGTCTTAATTTCAAATATAATTATTAGCATGACTAGTTTTATTAAAGTTTCTAATTGAAATAGTTGTATCGTTTAATTGTGATAGCGTTACGTTGAATGCGTACTTTTCTTGCTCTATCATGTTTTTCTAGAAATCCCGAAGTATCAACGAAATCCCGCACAAACTCCCCGAGCTCAGTGGAAAAAGAGTTAACGCTTTTTCTTGAAACGAAACAGTACCCAGAGGATTAATTAATGTCCCATTTCATTGTCTGATTTTGCAGTCATTTTATCCCTCGTGTTTTCCAAGGAAGAAACCAGTTTATCTTCACTACTTTTTTTCCAACGTACATAAATTTTCCGTTACATTTAGTTTGACCGTTTGTTCCAACAGTCAGAATAAAATAACTTGCGATCATGACGAAAAGCCGTCTCTTCGCCTTTCTCATAGAAAAGCTTTCCCCTCAGAAAAAAGTTAAATTTTCAGTTTAAAAGCATATCCGAAGTAAATCAAAAGAACTATTCAATTTGCTCCCGTAGCTCACATCCTACCCTGTTTCACCTCATTTGTATTAGTGTACCTGTCGGCGCGGGTTAAACTCCACCGTGTCGTTACTCTTCCTCTCGTTTCGGCGTGCCAGCCGTACTCTTTCACCCCAAAAACGTCGGCTTTTATGTCGCGGCAGCCGCAGCTTTTCCCCTGAGCGAACGAAGGGCGCCCGGGGTCCATCGATTAACGCACGGCGGATTTGCAAATATTCAGCCAGAGCCAGAAACCTGCTCCTCTCCCCCTTCGGTTCTTGTCAATCGAAATCGGAATTTTTGGTCTTCGATCGCGTGACTTGACTTTCTTCCTTTCTTTTTGGTTCTCGGCTGGACTACGCGTGAATAGGATGTCATTTTTTAGACGGTCGGCCAAATTGAAAGCTCCCGTAGTCGAGAATGATGCACGATTTTTTGACGAGGGAAAGGAGTTATTAGTTATTAATTATTAGTTCAAGGAGGTTTCAGATGCTATGTACGCGACTCCGCCCAAGCAAAACGCTATTCGTTGTGCATGAGTTTGGAATCTGTAGTTTGTGATTGACTGTAAATAACAATTTTTGAGTTAGAATGTGAGAGAATATTATTCTCGACTTGCTTCGTAAGCAACCTTTTATTTTAATAAAATAATATTAAAAACCAGGCACGATGATATAAGGACTTGAAAATTAGAGGCGATTCAATGAAGGGAGCTTGAAATTTTTCCTTTCCCATATTAAGCGATTTAACGTGTCGCTCGTGTCAGTCAAATTGAGTTATTACTTGTTTACCTTTTTCCCCGTTCTTTTGTGTGAGAGATACGTAAGTGCCTACGAAAGTTTTATGAATATGAAATTAAAGTAAATCCGGGTATTTTTCACAATACGCGGAAAGACAAATAAAACTGCTATTAATTTGTATCTCGAGAAAATTTAGCTGTTTTTCTTTCGAATTTATTTATGCGGCCATTCAAGCTTAGTTGGCTAAAATTGAAAAAAAGTTACATAATTTTATCATAAAAGAAATAGTTTAGCAAAGTTGTCCGAGACAAGAACTTTTGAACATTTGAATTGTTTGAACATTGAGACAAGTAGTATGGATGTATGCACGAGTAAAGGGCTATATAAATTTCTTTTCTCCTCTGCGGCAAGTCATACTTTGCACTGCCTTCAGTTAGTTCATGCTTGTTTTCCGTTATTTGTCTACTGCCGTAAATAACATAGTCAAAGAACTTGAAATTGTACGTGATCCTTCCCAAATAAATACGCACGTTTATTTTTGTTGGAACAATGTGTACACTCGAGAAAATTTTAATTAAACAAAGTGAGCCCTCGAAAAAATTTTAATTGAGCAACCTTGGACTCTTGAAAAAAAATTGTTATAATTTTATAAAATCTCGTGACGAAATATTTGTTTTACTCGTTTTTCTTTCTTTTTTTTTCAAATATTTTAATACCTGTGAATAAAAAACTATTATTACGAAAAAGAAGCGCTAACTGACGTAGATTGACATTTCATCGATTTTACTTTTATTCGTAAAATATATTTTTTAAGCAATAGAAATGATTTTAATGACAAGTGCCACGGGCTCGACAATTTATTTTTTTTAGAACATACAATTTGATCATCCACTGAATTTTAACTCCAAAAAAAAGCTGACCATCCATTTTCTTTTTTATTTACCCTTCAACAAAATATACACGTATTCTCGTTACGACAACTAATTACCAACGAACCGTTCTATTTTTCAGATAAAAAAAAAACCCAAGAAAAAAAAGTAATAAAAATCGAGTCCCTCCGAAGGGACAGGCGAAAGAAGTGCACGATCCGAGGTCAGCCGAGCGCATGCAAGAAAAAAAAACACCGGAGAGGCGTTGATGCGAGTAGGGTCTGAAGCGAAACTTTTTCTTGAGCATATTTGTCGCGCTTGTTTCGACAGCTAATCAAGCGCCGTCTCGGCAATTAACCGACTTGCTACCCTCCGTCTCCCGGCGTCAGCGTAGCCGGCCCTCTATTCTCCGCGTCGCGTCTACTCGGAGAAGGAGGCAGGGGCTCGAAAGAAGAGGTAGGCGGAGGAGCGGGCGACATCGATCGCTCCTCTCTCCGCTCGAGCGCGTAAAATCGCTGCAAGACGCGCGCCGCGGCCCCCCCCGGGGCCGGCAATCAAACCAGTCGTCATAAATATCGATGGACCGCTTACGGAGGGGCTGCGCAGGCGCCTTTGACGCGCCGCGGATTAATGGGGCCGCGCGTCGCTGTCCGCGCGCGCGATAAACTTTATATCGCGGAACGCACTTCGCCGCGGATCTATAATCCCGCGCTGCACCGTAAAGCCGGCCGCCTTTGATCTTCCTTCCTTATACGTACACACTTATTCGTACACATGCACACTCACGAGAATTCACGAAGTATGTATGTGCGTGTGCGTCGTGACTTCTCCGTGGCGGCTCTTATTCGCTTTACGTTCGAGCGCCACGCTGAAATCGGCCTACTACCCTTGAGCGTAAATATATGCCCGCGGAGGACTGCTTACAGAGATTCTATTTTGCGTAAATTGAAAGTACCTGACGTGTGCGGCATCCCGAGAAAAAAAATATATTGTCAATTTGAAAAGGGAAAATATTGGATGTATGAAAAAGGGGGAACGGTGTATTTGTGTGCGCCAAGTGGAAGTGATCGAGTACGATCAGACGTAGGAGAGACGATTCTTTCCGCTTTTACTTGATTTTTTTTTCCTTTTTGAACTCGCCTCACCTCGAGGCTTAAAAGCAGTCGATTCTATCCCCAATGTTACTTCGGAGTCTTTTCAGCGTCTCGCGGGTAAGAGCGCAAGAGTAACAAGTATAAACGTGGTTTATTTTCAGCATCGAACCCCTCGTCGCGCTTATCGGGTCTGCGGATCTGCATTCTTCACGATATGGGTTATCGTCTTCAGACAACGCGCCGTTCGACCGGACCCCGGTGCGCCGCTCGACAATTGGGTTAGGACGGGAGGGGTTAGTGGAGCCGTCCGCGTACCCCGGTGTGAGTTTTCAATGCCTCCGGGGCTTTATTTTTATGCCCGGCGTTTCTAACTCTCCGGAAGAGGAAAACTGTAATCACGTCCTGGCTGCCGCTGATTTTCCGGTATTCTTCGGATATAATTCTAATAAGTTTTTCGATGCGAGTGAGAGAGAGAAGGGGGATTTCGAAAGCTTTTCTTCGTAAATAACGCGAATAATGTGTGGCGTATTCACAGTCGCTGTCTTTCCAATTTTCATATCAATTTCGTTTATTTATCTACGTACTGCGCAAATGTGACGCGAGTTTCTAATAAGAAGAAAAATATATTGCCGAGAAGCCGAGGCTTCCGGAGTGTGCATAATATTGTTGTCAAGGACGTGAGATTTTAAAGGTGAAAACGAGCCTGTATTGTCTGTTTTCTGTTGCATTCTATAAAAAGAATTATAATATTTTGTAACGAAGAGCAGGAGCGCATTGCAAGGCGTGACTCTCATTTGTTACGTTGGTCCGGCGAAAATGGGGGAAGGTAAAAACACAAGCCACTTTTAGCCGGGTTCGTGTAAAAATCAGCTACTCCTAAATGTCAAGTGGCTGTCGACGATGTCAAGAATCTTAAAAGCCTGTCCGGATTTGTTAAAGGGAAAGGCAGCCACTCAAACGAGTCGGTTTTAAAGTCGGAAAATTTTTTTGCAAACAAGTTTTTTCTTTTTCTACAACGCCTCGCCTCCTCGATTCTGCTCTAAATTTATTTACGAAAATTCGATAATCTTCAAAGCTAGAAGCACCAGGAATCCTATATGAAACGTCGAACTCGTGTGGCCGCTCCATTAACGGCAGCGAGCAGTGGACGCGGACTGAAAAAGGCTCATTATCGCGTCTCGGCCGACCCATTGACCCGGTACAATTGCTCGATACGCCCCGGGCCCAGCGGCGATTGCGATGACGATATTGACGGATTCGAGAAATTGTCGGTCGCAGCTCGCCCCTTTCTCTTTTCAATTGGGAGAATCGGCCAGCCAATTACGTGGCTCGCGCGCCTCGATACATCAACCGCCGAGTCTGCACCGGCCCCATTGTGCCGAGTGCGATGTCTCTTTCGGAGGGCTTCCAAAAGACCAGATCGAATGCGCGCCGCCGTTTAATTAGAGTCCGCTCTTCGCTTTGCGCGTACTCCCCTCTTCCGCGCTGCGGACTCTTTGTCGGCCGCAAGCGGAAAGCTGCCGCTTTTTGCAAACCTGATGGCAATCCATTTGGAGTGGCTTATGGGCTACTTTGTCGACGGGTGATTCGATTTATTGAAACTTTTTTTTAGCCGCTTTCGGTCATTGAGAATGGAGGGAATTTTCTTTTTTTATTAATTCATGTGCGCGTGAATTTTTAATGCTGTAATGTAAAAAGCACGTATATTTGCAGTTAATTAGCATAGAATTTCCGTACAATCTTCTTCATTTTAACAGTTCTGTCGGCTGGCTTTTGATGAATGCGATAACGAGTTTAAGTGCAGATGAATTCGCGAAAATTTGCAAATTCATTAATTCGGCTTCTCTGTGCGAGCAAAAAGTTGACTTCTCTCTCTCTCTCTCTCTCTCTCGATGACAAATGAAATTGCCTCCAACGGCGAAATGAATTATTTAGATTTTTGGTAATCGCGAGGGAACGACCGTCCCTTTGTTCGGGCAGAATCAAAGAAACATTGTCATTTTTTGCATTTATTTGAATTTGTTGGCGAAATAAGGAATGCAACTCAAAGTAAGTCAATTTGAAAGGCTATAAATATGCATTGGAGTAAACACAAACCAGGCAGGTTGAAGCAATTTCGATTTTCCCTCTTGTCAACTCTTGTCTTCTGTTTATGCTTTTTGACTTCATGAAATACGTCACTATGCACTCCTAAATCCTATTTTACATTTTCATTGTAAATAATGTGGTGTACTTATAACCGCTTTTAAAAGTTTGGTGGAATTTTATTTTCAGTAAGTGGTACGACAATTATAAATAAACTTATTAGAAGTCGCTAATAAGTTCATTAATAGTACATTATGCAACAAGAGACTAAAGTCGTAGATTATTCCCGCGGGTGAGTTTACTGCCCGAGCGAAGCGAGGTTTAGTCCCGTATTGCATATAGAACTTTATTCGTGACTTAACTGTGTAGCCATTTTATTCCCTTGAAAAGTGAGACTTACGTCAATACAAATTAAATTGTCAAAATTGTCAAAATTTTCTAAAATAAAATAATAAAGTAACTTTATTCCCGCAAATGAGAGAAAAAAATACACGAGGAAATAAAAAGCTACTTTAGTCCCGCTTTTCAGGGAATAAAGTGGCTATTATAAATCCGAATTTAGTCAGAAATCGTCTAATGAAGATTTCTATATTTCCAATACACCGATACTCTAAGTGTAGAAAAAAATTCTACTACACTAATATTAAATTACTAATAAAATATAATACAAATCAGTAGAAAGAGTCTTTTTTGGTCAGACAACCTACTATATACTTACAAAAGTTTCCAATATCGATCATTGAAAAGAAAACCGCTGTCAATAGATTGGCACTTAGCTTCCTCAAACATAATTTTAGACTTCCTTTTTTTATTTATTAGAAATAATTTTTAAAAAGTTAATTTTTACATTTCACATTTCAAGTCAATTAAAAAATTTTTACTCAATTAATCATTGGAGACAAAAAACTATTTTTTTTAGAAGTCTCTAGGTCCATTTTATCTTAATTAAGGGACCATTTTGTTACAAAATTAATATATTTTTATAGTATTAAAAGTATTTTCAAAATTTCTTTCTTAGGATCGTTTAAAGTTAATGGTGATGGGTCCCCTTAAGTATCTTAATCCTATCACTAAAAAAACAAAAATAAATTTTACGAAAATCGAAAATTCGTGATTAAAAAAATACATTGGCGGATTAAAAAAATTATTTTTGTCCCGAATTCAGAATTAAAAAAAAAAAAAAAAAATTGCCACTAGTAAAATAATTTTAATGAATTCGCTAAATAAGCAAGTTAAATTCTACAATTCTGTAGAGTAAGTAAAATTTGATCAGGCCCAACTACTCTCAACCCCGAAGAACAAGTTCCACGGCTCTGCAAGGAAAGAAAGCACATCTCGATGTGACATGCAACTAAACGCAGTGAGCCTCCTCATGTACTCTCAGTTAACTCCGCGAGGCAGTGTGTCGCGAAATCGTTCGTTGGGCAACCGAGGGTCGCCGACCAATATCCTCCGGCATCGGTCGAGCACGCAAACTACGAGACCGCCGCGCCGCGCCGATCTCCACTCCGACGCATGCCGTGCCATTAACCGGGCTAGCGTCGTCCGGCCTCTGCGTGTATTGATTCCGAGGACTGAGGAGATAACGCGCGCCACGTACACAGGCACAAAGCGCGCGCACCGGACGCGGGCTAATTTAATGGCCCGATCATTACGCCCCGACAACGGCTGCCGGAGGAGCCGATCGGGAACGAGCGGCCAGCTCCATGGTGATGACCGGTCCGCGCGGCTAGAGCTGTCCTTACAATTCGACGCTGCTGCTCGACGATGGATTACGCCGGCTTGATTATCTTTGAAGGGATTTTCCCGGATGCAGGAGTGGCGTGCGTTGCTTTGTTAAGGCCGATGGGACATTTTGCCGCGGAGAAGGTCGTTAGGGGAAAGGGATTAAGGGAATTGGAGAGGTGGAGTGATAATTGAAGAATCTTTTTTTTTAAAGGTTCTTACACTTTTTTAAGGTGTATGCTGATGAGAACTTTTTTTGCTGGATAAACTTCTGATTTTTTTTTTGCAAAATTAAATTTTACAGGTTTTATCTTTCATAATAAAAACACTTTTCGAAAATGATGTTTCAACTTTTAATATTGAAAATCTTATTTTTAAAAAACGTTTATAATCGTCTTATTTTGAAGATTTAAACATAATAATTGAGCAAAAGTAGTTGATTAGTTGGCTGCTAGTGAAAGAGGCTTAAAGAATACTTCAACGTGCGTGACAGATAAGAAAATGTAAATAGTGCACAATAAATCAAATTGAAAAACTTTGGCTTCTTTAAATGGATACAGCCGAAGTGTGCGAAACTTTTTTAAATGAGCCGTAATGAACTATCGAAGAACTTAAATCTTCTTTCCCAATTAAATATTCTTATGCATACTCGAATCTCCATAAGCACCAATTCTAGGCAAAACTTTAAATCGCTGAAACATTTATTTTTAGAATAAAAACTGTGTAATAAACTTATCTATACAACGAATTTATTTTTAAAGTCATTGAATTCTTTATTAAAAAATACTGAAAATTCTTTTTTGATTTGGGAGGAAGTACATTCGGCAAATGAAAGATATTTATATTGTAAAATTTTTTAATTCTCCAACATAAAGTGAAAAATTGCAACGAAATAAAGTGAAAAAATTACGAATACGATGTGCGTGCATGCATACGTGCTTTATTAACATTTGCCTCTTATAGAGTCTATTTGTTAGTTTAAGTCATACTCGATATTAATAAAAATATAAGAAATTTTACGCAAAAGTTGCTGTAATTATTCCTTTAACTCAAATCTAATTTATTTTAGTGTGAGCTTTATAGCTTGTATTAAATGATGGGATATCAAAACTTTGAAAGCTAAAATTACATTTTGAAAACCGTAAAAAGCTGTTAACGACTTTTAACATTAAATATTGTGTAAACTCGTAACAGTAACATTCTAGGGGCTCAAAGCAATAGCTCAAAGCTAAAGGAGTCAGACTACCGCAAGCAGAATAATCAAGTGTTCCCAAGTGGAAATAACGCAACTTTCTTAAATTGTGATGATTTTCAAATAAGATAGGGTATAAGACCTTGTTAGTGATGCTGAATCTATTTTCTTCCTTTACATATGAAACTCGTGTAAAAAACATTAATGTATTCAGGGACAGTAATGGGAGACCGTGTGCTCACACGGGAGGAAATATTACATTTTTGAAATATAAGCATCCTGTTCCTTCAAAGATGTTTTTCATAAGGCCAAATAAGGTCTGTTTTACATGTAACGTATGATATACTTATTTATCACAGTTTTAGTAAATATCCCGGAAGCATTGTAAATTTGTTAAAAATTATATATATCATTTATTTTAAATTGTTCAAAAGAATTTAATTAAAAATCGTCTTGTGAGCACAAAGTAACTAAAAAATGAATTACAATTATGAAATATATTATTATCGTTTTACCAAATAAACATATTTTTTTTTCCATTCAATGTAATCAATTTATACCCACATCGCTATAAATAATAATAATTTACCGGAAATAAAATTTTCAATAAATTTCTTCTAAAAAAAAATCATCATCGCGGAGAGGTCATTAAAAAACGAAACGAGCATAAAATAAGCCATAGAGAAATGAGCTTAGCATGTCAGCGAGCGAAGGGTTTAAGAGGCACCCGCGCGGCTCGTCGCTATCGGGGAGGATCGCGCGTCGCAATACCGGCCAAAGGGATGCAGGCCGATCGATACTGAGCGAGCCCTAATCTGGTCCGCGGCGGAGAGAAAAAAATACTTTCATCTGACGCTCGCGGCCCTCCTAAACGAAGCCCCCTCCGCTTTTCCCCGGGTACCTGCAGGCGCCTCGAGAAGTTTCTCCTCTCCTCACGGCAAGCCTCTTCCGGTCGCTGCATCCCGCGCCTGCTCGGGCCTTTCCCCTCAATTTAAAGTTTCGCCAGCGCCGCCATTGTTTGGTCCAGGGACGGCGGGCCGGCGGCTCGGCGGCTCATGATTAACGAGAGGGGAACTCGCTTCCTCGCGCCAAAGGGGCTGCTCGAGGAGACGATCTTCGGTTCCGCGCTTCACTGGAAATGTTCCTCTCTTTAATTATCTACGCCGACGCGCGAAATTAAAAACAGGACCAGGCGCTGTTAAAACCCGAATGCCCGAGGGTCGAGCTCATGGATACACCCTTCGACCCTCGCTGCTTTAGAAGTTAATCCTCGTTACGCCGGCCGAGGGTATGGCCGGAGCTGCAAATAAGTTTAGCTAATCAAAAGTTTTTAATAAAACTCGACCGGGTATAGGTTCTAATGAAATTTCATCTACTTATCGCTTACTTCTTTTTTTAGACTCCGTTAGTGGGATATTTTTACCTACTCCTTTCTCTTCTAATTAAATCCTGTGTATAAGGACTCTTATTAAGCTCTACTATTGCTACAATTTTCAGAGGCCATTATTGAATTTTTAGAAGATATGATCGCAGTGTTTATTGAATTTTATTAATCATTTAATTCTAACCGTATCGTCACGCAGACAAATTTTCAAGTTAAGGCAGTCCACCATCTTTAATTTCTTCCTCTAAAAAGGACCTAAAAATATATGAAAAATGATTAATAAAAATATAAAATAATAATATACAT
>JAWWEN010054001.1:0-38873 GCA_035582955.1 Sycophila texana | reverse complement strand
TTAATCTCAATTTAGTGAAGTTGAGTACCACTATTCTCTGAGTTGAGCATCCCAGCCGCCGGAGAACGTCCTTAAACGCCGAGTCGCAGGAAACTATTTTAAATAGATCTGGCGACGCCGTCTGCTCGTCCAATGTACGCCTACAACACAATGTTTTCATTGCTCAATTCTCGGGGTGAAATCATTGTGGTGCGTACCTATGCGCATACAGTGCGAGACAATGTGAGTACACTGGATGTCGTCGGCCATTACAGTATCGTAGTCAACATGGCGTCGGTGAAGCTCTTACAGCATATAGTTGCGTTTGCCGCACAAGAACGTTGATTAGTGCGCTAAAGCGTGAACCTACTCTTTAGTTTAAAAAAATTGTTTTATCGCTTTCAATATCGAGTTGCAACCAGTGACATAGATTTTATGACATTACCCGATGGTCGACAAAGTTTAACTAACTTCAGGCCATATTTTCCAGGGAAAGAAGTGTGGTGATCGAGATTGTCTGTCGAAATCTAAATTATAATTAAACTATCTATTTTTTGTTTGTTTTTGATGGGCGAAATTTATTAAGTTTGCAAAAAATAATTATACACCAATTATATTAAAATTTAATGTAATGAAATTTAATACATTTCTTTCATAAACATCAGTAATTTCATAAAAATACAAAATATTTATAAACAAATTAAATGCTTATATAATATAGTAAGCTTGATCTTACACATATAATTTAACAATTATAATTATCATAAAGTAGGCCATTTAAATTAAGTGTTGAAATATTTATTTTTGGCCTGAGTAGGAATTTTGATATTGCACAGGATATAAAAAGATTGTTTATCTTAAATACTATAAATACTATTAATCTATAAAGGACACTTTTAAGTTATTTATTATCTACTACCGCTGATTGTGCGAATGAGTCATATGAGGATGATAAGATGCATGTGGAGGAGGAATAGGGGAGGGACAGGACTGAACGTAAGGACTTCCAGCAAGCATTGGACTCGGACTTGAGCAAGGCACTAAATGAGAACTCGTTGGTGTTGCATGCGCATGCGCTATAAGATGCGTATGTTGAGGATGCGAAGGTGTAGCGTGCTGAGTATTTTGTGGACCACCAGTATTTGAGTAGCCAACGTGCAAGCTGCCTGTATGAGGCGAGCCGTACACTAGTTGTCTTACTTTCTGCTCCTCATCTGCTATGTTGTAAGTCAATTCAGTTTCTTCGAATCCAGTAGCTGACATTCGCTGATCTCCAGAGGATCCTGATGAAGGGGGATCAGGACTATTTAAACAAGTTTGAATAAGTGCTTTTCCAGCTTCACTCGTTATCATTGGTTGGAGTTTGCGTGTTGCAAAAGTGTACACGTGTCCAGTTTCACTAGCAACCAATAACATTACTTGTGTTCCCGTTAAAGTAGAAAGTTCGTACGCCTGTAATAAACATAATAAACATTAGCTACTTTTATTTGCAGTTTTAATTACATACATTTTTTATAAATTGAATAAGATTTACAACGTTAACAACTAAGAGAATTAACACCTTTTGTGTAAAGAAATATTTTTTACATCCCTCTAATTTCAAATCTATATTTCAAACGCGATTGAGGCCATTGGGATGAAATAGTGTAGGGGTAAACGGTATAGTGATTGGCACCCGAAGCAGCCAATCACTATATGTTGTGTCGTCACACAACGTACTGATTGGCCCTAGTTAGGATAGTGATTGGCATAGCTATAGATATATAAACTAATGAAAAATTTGCCAATCACTATCGTTGCGGCCAATGACTACTCCCCTGCCAACGACTATACCGCTTACCCCTATTTTAAACCTGGTACGTAAGGGAATTTTTGACTTATGAGGCATTTCACTTCGTTCGGTCGCAAAATCTCTCGGGAGGCAAATAATACCCTTCCGTACCCGGTTAAAAATGTACTAATTTGCCTAGCGGTCCGAAAATGCGCACTTTCGCCTCGGGGGTAGGACAAAGTGGGCATGATGACCTTACTAAACAAAAAAGAAAATAGTATACCTGCCACGGGAGTAAATAGAGAATGCCTTAAATCGCATTCTTTTTTTTGTCCTTTTAGGCGAAATACAGTATATCGACAATCGAAGAAGGTCCTATTTCGATTGCGTGTGAAAAAAGGTCCTATCTCGTTTGCGGTTGAAGAAAGGTCCTATCTTGTTTGCGGCTGAAGAAAAATCCTACCTCGTTTCCGGCTGAAAAAATCCTATCTCGGAAAGAAAATTTTTTGACGATGTTCATTTTATTCTAATTCAGCGCACCCAAAAGACTCCTATAGTTGGTGTTAAAAACCGAAACGGAGGAAAGGGTTTGACTGATTTTAATGACAAGAAAGCGGAAAAAGTTAAGTAGCTGCGGGAAAATTTAAAATCATTGCGAAAAAATTTCATTCCACGTAAGAACTTTTCAGCCGGAAATGAGATAGAACTTTTCTTCACCTGAAAACAAAATAGGACCTTTCTTCACACGCAAATGAGATAATAGGACTTTTCTTCACCCGCAAACGAAATAAGACCTTCTTCCGCGCGATCGTCGATATTGAATACCAATATCAAATTTTATAATGCAACTACGGGGCCATTCTATAGGAATGGCTATCAGCACACATTATTATTATTATTTCTATAATTAATTCTATAATCATCGCAATATTTCCATAAATAATTCTACAGTAATCGCGCCATTAGACCTACAATCACACCTATAATCGCGATTATGAAAAGTTGCGTGCAATCAATCTATTTAGACTATATGGGGATTTGACATCTGTAGATATAGCTAACCAAGATGGCGCGACTTTGCCAGGGTTTAACACAGGCTTATATGGAGCAAACAACTTTTTTGTAAAATGCTATTTATTGAATAATTATTTTTACCCAAAAATTAAACGTAAGTTTGTTGAGATTTAATAGTAATTATTTTGACTGGAGTTTTATCGATAACAAAATTATTCATTTTATCTACAAAACGACCGTGAAAATAATTACTATTATTCCTCATCAAACTTAGGTTTAAGTTTTAGGTAAAAATAATTGCTCAGTAAATAGTATATTACAATAAAAATTGTTTGCTCCATATAAACCTGCGTTAAATCCTGGAAAGCCGCGCCATCTTCGTTATAACGTATGCATACGATCTTCGTGTGATCTGCATGCGATCTTCATATAATCTGCATGCAATTTTCGAGTGATCTGCATGAAATCCTTATGTGATCTGCATGGAATCTGCTTCTGATCTGCATGCGAACTTCATTAGATCTCAAAAAATTTCCGTTTAATTTTTAGCTAAAACTAATTGCTCAGTAAATAATATTTTTCTCTAAAACACAGCTACGCATTTCATGCCCTTCGTGCAGAAAAATAGTATATACATACATTAAGGGAGTAAATAAAGAATCCCTGAAATCGCAAGTTTGTCACCCTCGCCTTCGGCTCGGATGCCAATTTACATGCGATTTGAGACATTCTTTACTTTTCCTCCCTAGGTAACCTATCTACTATTACAAAAAAAGACTAGCTCATACAAGCATGTGTAAATTCTGACTAACTCGCGCCATCTTGATTAGCTGTGTATCGTGACATATATATATATATATATATTACCTTGGTTAGTTCTATATTTATACATGTGAAATTCCAATATTGAACTAGAAATCACTATCGTGTATTATAAATTTTCATACTTATATTGCGAGATTTTTATACTAATGGGTACCAGAATATCTACTGATTTTTATGGTATTTGTAAAAACAAGAGTAGTTGCGGAAAATATTAGTTAAGTCACTTTTAAGTCACTTGAAAGAGTTGTATGAATTGTGTAATTGGGGTGGTTAAAAATCAACGTCAATTTAGTCTATTTTATTATTTCTTATTGTAGTAGGATTAAGCCCCCCTCAAGGGAAATCATATTTTTCCTACCAGTACAAAAATATAAGAATGAATATATAAATCCAAAGTTAAAGATGAGTAAAAAAAATTGAATGTAAATTCTGCATTCAATTAAAATAAAGTCAATTGTAATAGAGAAAAACATTGAAAAGATTGAAATAAATAATAAATAGTAGCAATAAGAAAGTTGTAAAAGAGAGAATTTTTAATTGAAAATAAATTACTTCCAATTTAATTTATTACTAAAAAATCAATTAAAATCAATTCAAGAATTGATTGAAGCTTCATTTATATTTTGTTGTTGTTTTCAACTGTATAATTCCTTCTATTAATATAAAAAACATAGAACTACAGACATTGTCTGTGTAATTTAAAAAATGCATCAAATATTATTAACTAATAAGTTAATATGCATGCACTGAACTGAATTTTGTTTGAAAAAGTTGTAGGTGCTAAAAGTTTTTTTTATTTTTGATTATTTTGATTTTTATAGTATATGATAGTCTAATATAAAGTCTTGAAGAAGTTGGCAAGCAGAATGAATATAGGATAAAATCCCAGGTAGAAACCAGCTGTGAAAGGATGGATTGTTAGATTTCATAGCAATTTTTTTGTTTAGTCTCTCTTTATCTCTTATTTTTTGTAGAGGACATTGGCAGATTGGTTAATTAGTTCTTTAAATTAGTATCAATTTCAAGAAATATGTATCACTTAGATATGCAGAATATGCAGAAAGAATGCCTACAGAGAAAACTGAAACAATTATATAGATGTACAAATATAGATTTAATATTGTGTTGTCTTGTGCTATGGGTAACACTGTAAAAAGCACTGCATTGGACAATTGAAAAATCTTAATTCTGAAGGAGTGGATTACATTTAAAGGCAATCTATAGAAAAAAAGCATGTAAAAAGTTAAAGATAGAAATTAATGGATATTAAAATCCAGATGAAATCTATTATTTGGTTCATTCAGATCATTTAGTTCACCTATACATTACTTTTAACTAACTAACAAGAAATTTTGTTAAGTCCAATATGTTTTTATGTTCATGGATTTGAACTTGACCAAATTTTCAAATGTCATGCAAAAAATTTGTTTTTTTGCTTTATTTTGCATTTATATTCTTTTTTTTACAGATTACTGGTATATGTTCTCCATTGTTTATATGTCGTTTATATGTGCTATATTGTTATTTGTTGCAAATGTGAGTATACACATGACTTCCTTTGATTCTACCAGAATATTTTCAAAATTTTGTTTAAATGAAGGGGAAGATAAAGAAGATAAATAAAAGACAAAAACCATATCCAGTATTGTCATTTTTTTTTTAATTTTTCAAGCATTTTGGAAGAATTAAAAGAAGTTAAATGTTCATTTAAATTCACACACACTCTTTACACACATGAACACATATATACAATCACTTTAGTTTATGTAAAAACCTAGTTAATATTGAGTTTATGAAAAAAAGAATGTTCCTAGTAACCATTATGCTACCTACTCAGTAATAATTAAAGAATACTAGTGAGGATTATATTTGTTTTTTTAGATTGTTAAATTATAAGACTTTAAAATATGTGATTTGCATCATTTTTGGCACATCTTTACATACTTTTTAATTTCTAAAAAGCATAGCATGCTTGAAATTAAAAATAATTTAAATGTCTGATTATATATATGATATATTTTTCTAAGTAAAAAATTCTTCAAGAAACTACTGTTATTTATAGTAGGATTAAATTGTAGCAGGATTAAATATTGCCTGCACATTCCAGATAAAAAAATCCAGCTAGGAAATCCAACTAGGAAGCTAGGGGTATATTCCAGCTGGATTAACTGGAATTCCGAGCTAGATTTTTTTGTCACAGAAACCAAAATATAATTAATACAAAAAATAATAACATATAATTTTTAAAATTGTAATTTATCATTGTATTGCGTTAATAATTGCACCTTTTTCATGATCCCCGTCTTCCTTTTTGAAAAAGTAGTATATCTCCTCAGCTTATTATCAATATATTCCATTTTAATCTTGACTCTGCCTTTAGTTTTCTTACCGTTGGACGGTGGAGATTTTTTTGGTGGACCAAGATTTGCGTACGATTCATCTGTATTATCAGAATTGCAATCTCCAGTCATATTTAAAGATTGAGTCTGTGGTACTAACTGTCTGGTATCATTGTGGTTCTCCTCGTAACAAATATCAGAAGATGTTCTTTTTAAACCTCGAGACATACTGACCACTGTATTACCACCTGTATTAGATTGAGATATCATATTAACAGTTTCCGAACTCATAGATCCCGAAGTGTCTGAAGAATTACCAACTGTCACTACACTATTTCCACTGCCGGAGCGAGTCTGTAGTTGAGATGGTCGACCGTAAATTTCAGTAACCGCATCACTACCCATCATGCCCATGCCATAACCAAGATTTGTGTACCGAATGTCTCTTGCACCACTAGATTGGTCCATTACGTCAAGCAAAACATTTATTCTTCTATTTTGGCTTTAAGCCTCCTCGTCACTTTTTTTACAGCATGTAATAAATACTTAAAAGTACAAAAATACAAATTTAATTTAAAAAAAGTGTTTCAAGTTCAATTTATTTATAAAACAATCACAGTATCTCAAACAAAATAAAGTCAATCTTCAAACATCCACGTGTTGTCACATTTGAAAAGGCGAAACGAGGATGTAAACGCGCAGAGTGTTTCTTGCAGACTGAAACAACACTACCAAATGTTGGAGCATCTGCCCTTTTTTTACTATTGCTGATGACTGATCAGTAGCGGCGTATGTACTACTACAAACTTCGAATCGTAACATGAACCTTTACACATAAGCCTGGCACCTGTACTAATACATTTACTTGGTGTGCCTACTTAACCGTTGTTACGCCGCTCGCGGCCGCCGAGCGAAGACTGAACCCCCACTATTAATCAATACGCCACCGTCATCTAGTTCCATCACTCGCTTATTTAATTAAAAATATCAAAAAATAGCGTGACTGTATACTTTTTAAAAATGTATTTCAATTTTTTCATCGGTATTCACTTTAAATAATTTGTACATTGAACTTTCTAACATATTTCCTAAAAAGTAATTAATAGGTAGTCACATGAGCCGCACTGCGGAAGCTTTACGTGGTTGCCATATTTAGAAGTAGGCCCTGCCATATTAGGCAAGCTTTACCATAAAAGGTAATCAGAGGTGGTCCATCCAGCCTTTTGAAAATCATCATATTGCCCGCCATACTCCAAATGCTTTTGCACTGCATTTCTTTTAAGTACTACCGATCTTTTATTGCAGTAATTTACTATTCCATTTTTTAAATAAAATATATAAATACAATATACTTGAATATTACGTATATATCTAATTACGATCTATACCCTGTTGAACAACCTTATAAAGTCCGATCGAACAACGGACCCTTACAGTCCTGTTGAAAAACATTTTATTCGAAAAAACTTACAACATTAAACTTTCAAATGAAAATAAACATTTTTTAACAAACAAAAAAAAAAAAAGAAAAGAATAAAAATCGGAATGTTATAGAAATGGTTCAACGAAGACAAATACTTTACTTCCAACTATGGGAATAATAAATTTAAAAAATTCTTTTCTACTGTTCGCTTTAATATCTTTAATTGATTATATACTCAATTATTTCGATTGCTTTAAATTTTAATGAATTTCAATGTCTGCACTGAAACCAAATTAATTAACAATAAAGTCACTTGTTATTATTGATTTTAATTGCCTTTTTAATACACATTTTTCCTAGTACGTTTATTCCTAATTGTTTAGTTTAATTGACTTGAGTAATATCAATAATTTAATACTTTAAATAACAAATATTATAAATTAAAAAAAAAAGAAATTAATAATTTTTATTTACTGCCAATCTATATTGACAGGGGTTTTTTCAATTTAATAAATATCAAATGCTTTTTAAAATTTCTATTTCTTCAAATAGCATTAATTACAACAATATGCGTAAATGGTAATTTATTTTTATTATAATATTTCAATACGCAATAAACTCGCTTATATATGTTTTTATTTAATTCAATTGATTAATTCTTTTTTAATGCAATAATTTAATAAAAAAAACTTCATAAACGAGTTCAACGCAGCAGAAACAGCCGTCAATTTTGCAAGAATTACTGTAGTTTTATTGTGCACGGAATATAAACTGTAAATTTATAACAATTTTTTACTTATACAAGATTTAAATTTTTAAATACTGACTGGTCATGTATATCCACCTGAAATAAATTCTAATTACATTAAATATTTTTGAAATTTTGAAAGAAGAGATTTGATTTGGTCTTCTTTTTATCTTTACTTTCTTAATCATTTCGAGGTTATACGAAGTAAAGATAAAAAGAAAGGAGAAATTCGGATCTCTTCTTTGAAAATAAAAAAAATGTTCTGCAAATATTTTTTTAAGATATAAGTGTACGCTCGGCTTGAATTGATTCTCGAAGAACAATTTAAAAATTTTCATGCGACGTTGCAAATTTTTAAATTGTTCTTCGAGAATCAATTCGAGGCGAGTGTATATATTCTATGTGTCCCGCCGTTCCTATACTGAGAATAAATTTGTAAAAATAGTAAACATTTTTCGCAAAAATGACAAATAGTCACTAAACAATTATGAGTGACCAATTTACTTAATATATAATAAATTTTACATAAATTTTTATTCTATCTATATATGTACGTTGTAAATCTGCCGCTAGGTGGCAAGGAGATTTTTCTTCTCTCGAATATAGCTGGGTCTAATCGAAATTAATAGTTCACTTTAAAAATATCTGCAATAAGCTTAATTAACTGCGAATTATTATCAGTAGATTTAGCATTTCAGCTGAAAATCGTCTGAAAATCATCTGAAAATTGTTTTTCAGATGATTTTTTTATTTAAACTTCTTTTATTTAAACTTGTTTATAATGATAAAATAATAAATTAATTCAATAACTATTCTTCATTTTATTTTATTTTGGAGAACCTATATATTTTCTTCTCTGGTAATTAATAATAAATTAAAATGACTTTTTTTTTTTATTACATTGATACAATAATATAGTAACAATAAGTAATATTAATTATTTAAAAACAAAAGTAAGTATTCAGCAATTTCCAGATGCTTTGATAGTAAAAAATTTCTATATACTAAAATTTGATAAAATATGTTTATCTACGTTAGTATACGGTATAGAGAAATTCCTCTCTTAAAAAAACGATGGCAGCAAGATGTTCTGAAGCATTTTAAAAATTTTAAAAAGCGATTTGATTATGGTTAAAGAATACATTTCTGGTTATGTGGCGCTAAAATTTAAAAGGTTTTAATACACATGCAAGAAGTATTTAATTTTTTAAGTAGATTAATAAAATAATAATTAAATTAAAAAAATCTATTTATTATTGTAAATAAGTGTGCTAATAACAAATAAATAATGTTGTGGCTCATATTTTTTAACCTCAAATTGTAAGTGCGCGAAACGTGTGCGGATATTGCTATAGTTTTTGATAAAAATTATAGCAAATTTAACTTATATATTCTAAGTGATTTTTATTCTTGAAAGCTAGATCAATTTGTTGCTGAGTAATTGAAATTTATTCCTGCTGGAAAAAAATCACATGCTGATGATCCAATTAATGCTGTCTTTTATAAGACAGGGCCGTCTTTAACAAGTTTTTTAAAAACGCATTAAAAGTCTGTTTTGAGCATTTCTGAATCATTTTCCCTGGTGGATAAATGAAGCACATTTTAGCCAGAAATTAGCTAATATCTTATGATATGCTAAAATTCTGTCTATAAACTAGTAAACTACTATAGCTAGAGTTCATACTAAAAACAAGACGAATTCTGAACATATTCTAGCTAAAATTTCCTTAATATTGTCTTTCTATCCCTGGTACAATTCTTCCCGAGTTCTTGGGTAGAATTCGGCTAAAACTCTACTGTATTGGCATATTCTAGCGCATAGATCTGCCGAGAATTCCTAAGTTGTGTGACCACGTGCGACTTGCATATTTGAGCAGCAATCAGGCAAGGATTAAAATATTGATTTTTAGAAATTATATATGGAGCCTAAATAAACGTATATTCATCTCTGTAATATTAAGATATCATCTGTAAGACATCTTCATGTCGTGTTCAAAGCATGCCCAAGTCATCTTTAAGACATCTGTTATCTCGCGTGTGGTTCTGGACGCACCCTAGAGATAGTGGGCCCGCACTGCCGGAATACGCCCAATTTCAAAACGTTCCGTCTCAACGTACTTGATTTTATGAATTACAGAATGCTCTGAAAACCGGGCGCACGAGTTTCGGAATACGCCCTAAACGCCCTAAGTCCTAAGTGTCCAGAATTCGCGTACTTTACCTTACTGGAGGTAAATTACTTTCAAACCATTGCATTCATCTATGTTGCGTTATGTGTATATTTACATGTATATTCTTGCTCTATAACGATCTATACATACCGACAATCCACGACAATTTTTATTTCTTTTTGCTGCAGTTACCGGCCCTATTTTTTTATTTTGTTTATACTTTGCATAGATTTTGTATAGATAGATTAAAGACATAAGACAGACACCACAGGCATTCTGCACTTTTTGTTTGTTATTTTGTCTTATGATAGTATTATATTTTATAACCTACAAGTATAATAAATAATATTTTCACTTTGATATAAGTTGCATTAAATTCATCTTGGTTAATTAGTGTAGAGTATTATTTTTCATAAATGGTACGTAATATTTTTGATATGGATTAAAACAGAAGAACACACAGATTCCAATCTGTTTTCTATTTCATTTCTTGTATATTAGAGTTTACTCTATTTTTTTATAGAAGAAAATGTTAAGATTAAAAAAATGATGGTAGTTGAACTCTTATACTGAACAAAATCACTATAAAGTCATTTAATCAATTAGCCAAAACAGCATTGAAGATCAGATATATTTAATTTCAGATTGATCATTTTGAATGCCTAACAGATTGTTCTAAATAATAAGACCAACAGTAACAAAATCAAATACAGAATTGTCAGAATTAGTTGATCTAGGATATGGAAAGAAAATATAATTATTCACATAAGTTAGAACTGTTATTAAAAATTAAGAAGGCATAATGGAAACTAATGAGATGTGTAAGTTCATACAAGATTTCGTTGAAGAAATCAACTATAAAGAAATTGAAATGGTAGAAATTGTTGGTAAAGGATCATTTGGAGTAGTCTGGAAAGGACAGTGGAGAGGTCGGAGTGTGGCAGTCAAGCATATTAATTCAGAAGGTGAAAAAAAAGCATTCGCTATAGAAGTTCGACAACTATCTCGAATTAATCATCCTAATATTGTTACATTATATGGAGCATGCACTAAAAATCCTGTGTGCCTTGTGATGGAATATGCAGAAGGTGGCTCATTGTACAATGTTTTACATTCAAATCTACAATCACACTATACTGCAGGACATGCTATTAGTTGGGCTCTGCAATGTGCCCAAGGTGTAGCTTATCTTCACAATATGAAGCCAAAACCTTTAATACATCGAGATTTGAAACCACCCAATCTTTTACTAATTCTTGGTGGCAAAAGACTTAAAATTTGTGACTTTGGTACAGCGTGCGACTTGAATTCTTACATGACAAACAACAAAGGATCAGCTGCATGGATGGCTCCTGAAGTATTTGAAGGTTCCAGATATACAGAAAAATGTGATGTGTTTAGTTGGGGAGTTATTTTGTGGGAAATTTTATCTCGGAAAAAACCTTTCGATGACATTGGTGGTTCAGCTTACAGAATTATGTGGGCTGTTCATGTAGGTCAAAGACCACCATTACTTGATAATTGTCCACTACCCATAGAAGATCTTATAATAAAATGTTGGAATAGAATACCAGAAAATAGACCATCAATGAGTGAAATAGTCACTCTTATGACAAAGTTAATAGAATTTTTTAGCGGTTACTTAGAACCGATAACTTACCATTTTAACCGAACAACAAATTTGGAACAAAATGAAAAACAGTTTTTGACACAAATGTCAAATACCATAACTTCCAATTTATGTGATTCAATAAATAATTCATCACAACCTTTAAATGGTAATACAAATTGTGATGACAATAAATTAAGGCAGGACTTTTCGCTAAAAAATATAAAAACGAAAGTCAATTGTCAGGACAATGAATTGATCAGTACACTACAACCTTCTAAAAAAAATTTGACTATTCCTTTGGATCAAGATAGTGAAGCAAGTGATAAATACGAAAATTCTGAAATAATAGACTTAATTACCAAGACAAGTTACGTATTTCACAAGCAACAGAATAAGAACCAGAATTTTCGTAATCAAAACCATGTGAAAATAACCTCTCTTTTGCCAGATTTTGTATTGTTAATGTTACAACAAATTTTTAAAGAACATAATATTTTAAGTCAAAAATATTCAAGATTACAAACTGAAATTTTATTGTTTAGAAAACATAAACAAAAAATCATTACAAAACTAAGTGTTCAAAATATTCTTCATCAGCAAATTATTCAATCCTTAGAAGATGAAAAAGATGCTTTAATTAGACTTTATAGAAATCTGAAAAAGCAGTTAGAGATTGTCAAAATTCAGAAACACAATTTATCGGAATTTGTTTCTCTTAAAACTCTTTTTCCTATTATTTAAAAAAAAAAATAATAATTGTTTTTCTGATTAGATTGTAGGTATAAATTATTGAACAAAGACAAATTCTTGTTATCTATAATTTTTGATTATTAATTTATAAATAATAATTGTATAGTTAAACAGCATAATTATGAGGTGAATATTTGACATCATTTTATAGGAATATTTAAATAAAAAAATATCTATCTCTGTCGTTGACTAAATTACCTTCTTTCTAAATCTTTCCATATTATTTCAAGTCCTTTTCTCTAATTTTGCAAGAATTTTTTTATATTACTCATAGAGCCCTTATCAAAATATCCTACAGGTCATCCTCCTGCAGAAAAATTATAAAAGTAACATCACTCGAAATAAAATGGGCTTAGAAAATTCTTCCTTGGCTCATTTTTTATCATAAATTTTATATATTTACATAATATTAACATTAAATTGTACTAATTAGTGTACTTTTTTTTAGAAGTTTTTTTATCCGCTTATTTAAAGGTGACGGATCCCCTTAATAAAGAACTTTAAAAATAATTTAAGAATGTAAAATTAATTCATTATTGTACATACATTAATTTACAATTTTTTTTAATTTTTTAAGAGTATTTTATAGTTTTCTAGAAATATGTTCTTTTATTTATCTCATTGTAAGTGTACACCTTTATCTAACAATTCATTGCAGAAACTCTGCTATTTACGGTGGGAGCACCTTTTAATTTGTTAATTTTGTTTATAAATTAACATATATTTTATCAACCTTAACTTGTTGTATAATTTGAGTTGATCATATCGTATAAAGCTCTAATTTTAGGTCCTGCCAGATTGGGTGGACCGAAAAAAAATCTTTTTCTGACACTATTTTTTTTCAATAATATCCTCATTGTTCGCTCAGAAAGTATCATTGAATGTATAGAAATTTGAGTAGCATTAATCTTTTTTGCTAGTGTTCCTGTAATATGAACATCATCAATCCAAAAGAAAGGTTCTTTTTGAGCTTCTTGATAAAGCAGAAATGTAGCATCAGCTGAATATAAAATTGCCCAACCAGGGCAATAAGATGGGTACTGTTTGGCAGGATATTCTTTTGGTGAGACTCGCCACTTTGAACGCCACGATCGTTTTACTTTTGAGCTGGGAATGGCATCACATAATATTAATCTTCTAGGACTGGTTGAAGGTAGACCTTGTTTTAAAAATTCAAGTATCTCAGTCACATGTACAAAAACATCATCGTCTAACTTCAAAATATATTTTACATCTGAAAGAAAAAACATTTAAATCAGCATATATTTTTTTTCATATTAAATGAAAAATCTAAAGAATTACATGGACAGTGATATGTAACCCATTTCAAACCCATCACATGTTTGTAAGTCATATTTCTATATGAATCAATAAAATTTCCTTGAATTATATCATTATATTTTCTATCTTCTGTTTCTAACATGTTTTTATATTTTTCTGAAAAACCAACTAAAAAGTACATTGAAATAGATGACATCTTCTTACCCCATGTTTCTCTTATAATATTTCGCTTATTTATATTTGCAGGTGCAGAATGAATTATCATTAAGAGGTATGGTTGCGATAAATTACAAGAATTATGGTTTATAACAAAACTAAAGTCATTGATGTCTATTAACCTAAACATATCATCAACTGGCATGGTATTATTAAAGTAAGTTTGAACATTCTTTAACTCACTATTTGATACTATTTGTAAATTTCTTAAATCAAAAAAATTTTGAGAAAAAGTTATAAATATTGTAGAGAATCCACTTAATAACCATATTGAAAAGAAACCAATAAAAAATAGACTTGTGAAAAAGATTGTCGCGTACGATGGAGCAATAATGCGTCTTTTTTCACCCATTCTAAATATTAATAATCATTTTTGAAACACAAATGTTTCCAAAGGATTATAGTATAATACGTTGATTAATCAGTCATTTGTAATAAAATATGCACGAATTGCAATGATATGAAACTATTTCCTTTCCTATTTAAAAATTCTTGAAACAGCTACCTGAAATATATTAAATTAATTAATAAATATTAAATGCTTAAAATCTTTTTAACTGTATTATTATTCTAGTAAACATTACAAAGCAATATACTTCTTGAATGTATATCTATCACTGTTGTGATATATATTTGTTATTCAACCTTATGGTTCAAATTTTTGTAAAAGAGTAAGTATAAAACTAAAGAAAGAAAGAAAGAAAGAAAGAGAAATTTACAGAAGTGAAAAAAGGAAGGAAAAAAATTGAGAGATCAAGAAGACAAATCCAATGAAAGAGAATAAAAGAAAAGAAAGAAAAATTAGTGAGGTTAGGGAGAAATGTCAAGAGGTAGAGATAAAAGAATAGAAAGAGAGGCCATAGAATGTGGACTGTGTCGAGACTACGAAAATTATCCTCTTATACTACACAGCGGGAGTTACACTGGACCTAACCTAGAACCTTATTCTATAATCTATATACATTAGTGTGTCACATGCATCTTCTATCTGTTCGTCGCACTTCCGAACGCTCGGACTCACTCTCTTGGTACAGTTCTAGTATATACCGTAGAGAACTAACTAGATCAACTACTATAACTAGACCGTTGTTTCCAATCTAGGTTCTAGGTTAAATTTGTATTTTCTAAGTCTAACGTCATTATCGGTCGCTGACCGTATTGGATAGTCAAATACAGTCAGGGACTGTTCATGACATTATTTTATATAATAATTTAAAGGTCGGTCACTAATCTTTGGTATTCCTTCTTTTGTGTACTGCCCCTAAGCCTTTGGAACAAGGAACGAGTAGGAACACGAACAATTCATGTGTAAACCCCTATATTTACGTGTCGAGAACTACGTTTTACCGATTGTCTGAATCAATGAAACAGTCTTAAGCTTTCTTAAAATATAAGACTAACCTCAAATAAAAAAATCATTGAGAATACAATACACAAGCGCTGAGTAAATAAAATGCGCATCTAATGTTTATTCTTTTCTTTTGTCCATTTTGATAAGTTTGACGATGTAGCACACTTAAAATTTGTAATATTGCAGTACTGTTTGAAAATTTTTGTTATCATTTGGTAATATACGTTCATATGTAGATACTCATATGAGTACACTTAGTTTTGTGTATTTACAAACTTTTACCATCGTCTCAGTGTTCAAAGCACTGATTTCATTAAAAAAATGATATTTGATTTTCTAAAGAATTTATTTTGGAAAGCTGATGAAGGTAATAGAAAGAGGAAAGCTGATGAAGGTGTGGCAGTTAATGAAGATAATTTACCAGTGAAAAAAAGGTGCCACGATTTTGCATCAAGTGATCATGTTAAAATAAATAGCGACTTAAGTGAAAATAGCCAGAAGGATTCTAAGTATAATAGAAGCGTAAATTCATATGGTTTATTCAATATGAAACAATCTAATGGTAGAAGTAATGCATCTCGAATTGAATTATTAAATTCTCCAGTTCATTGGTCACCTTCAAAAGATGTTTCTGCCAACAGTAAGAGGGTTGAGAAAAAATATTTTACATCACAGAAACCAGATGCGAACAATAAGTTCATTTTATTTAAGTCGCAAAGATTAATTGAAAAAAAACAGTACGGAGAAATGTTGTTAAATTTTTTACCACCAGATCAAGAATTTGAAAAACCAAGGAGATCTATCGATACAGATCATTGTAATAAAATTGTAAATATGACTAAAGTAGACAATCTACCATCTAGTAATCATAGTATATTGGGAATCAGTAAAAGAGATGAATCTCGAACATCTTGGCTCTTCAATTCATCGGATAAAACTAGGATCAACAAACCATCTTATGAATACTCAAATATAAGTAGTGCTCAAATTGATAAACCATTTGTCAGTAAATATTGCAATCGTTCATCTATAGAAATGATAAGAGTAAATTCTTTGAAAGATAAATTGGCCATGAAAGAAGTTACTAAGCAAAATTTTATTGACAGTATTAAACAAAAATACAATCAGCGGATAGAACAGAGATGCAAAGAAGCTGAAGAATTAAAAAAATTTACACATGTTTTATCAAAACATAATCAGTTAACAAGAGAAGCTGCTTTAGAGGAACAGTTAAATCGTTCAATGCGCTTATGTGAAGCTATTCTTGATGAATCTGATTTGGTTGAAAAATCTAGATTGCCTGAACTTAACGATGAAATGATGGTTTGTATAAAAAATGCTTTGTCAGCAGGTTCACCAGACCAAACTCTTATTGAAGGATTTGGATTAAAAATTACTAGAAGAGATATTCAAACATTAGCCGATTTAAATTGGTTAAACGATGAAGTGATTAACTTTTACATGAATCTTTTAATCGTGCGAGGTAATGATGAAAAGTATCCAAGTGTTTATGCAATGAATACATTCTTCTATCCTAAGCTTATTTCCGGTGGACATGCATCATTGAAAAGATGGACTAGAAAAGTTGACATATTCAGTAAAGACATAGTAGTTGTTCCTATTCATCTTGGGATACACTGGTGTATGTCAATAATTGATTTTAGGAATAAAGCCATCTGCTATTATGATAGTATGGGTTCTCCAAATCATAAATGCTTAAATGTATTAAAACAATATTTATATGATGAAAGTATGGATAAAAAAAAGAAACCATTTGACTTTAGTGGATGGAATTTTGAATGTGTAAAAGATATTCCTCAGCAAATGAATGGTAGTGATTGTGGTGTATTTTCTTGTATGTTCGCAGAGTATACTTGCGCTAATAAAGATTTTAATTTTAGTCAAGAAGATATGCCATTTTTTCGAAACAAAATGATTTATGAAATTCTTTCTGTCAAATTATTATGAATGATAATCGAACTTTTATTTTAAGAATACCATTATGTAAATTTAATAAAATGTCAAATTTAATAAAAAATATTGTTACAGATTTATTATTTATAAAAAATCAAATCTCCTGGTACATTCTCTGTATCAAAAGATATTATGTTTCATCTTTTATTTAAATAAAATAAACAAATAATGAATGAGCGCAAACTAAGAAATAAAAATGTTTACAATTAAAAAAGATTGTGTAATTGTATTAGTTTATTTATTATTTAATAATTTCATAAAAAACTAATTTAAAAAAAATGTGTTTTAAGAGTATGACGGTTACACTGGTCATAAGACAGTCTTACTTAGTTATTTTACGTTATATGACGTTTGTAAAACGGGTCATTTTCCATTTCTACCATTTTTGGTCACAAGGTACAGTAACAAATGTAATTTCTTGTGGTTATTCCTTATTCTGCTTTTTATGCTATATGCTAAGGCCCTTATACTAGAAATACAATGAGTATTCCTTGTTTATTTACTGCACACACACCATGCTTTTGAAGTCGGTTTGTTTATAAATTTCACATGAATAGTTTTTAAAAGTTCTTCATGTTATCTTCATGTGATTTAAGCTGCATAGTAAAGCAGACTAAATATTTAAAAATTTTTTTAATTAATTTTTTTAATATTATGGTATTTATTGTTTTACAATGAATGATATGAATTTAAATGATAGAGTAATTTTTGTTACTGGAGGCTATGATCACACTATTAAAGTATGGCAAGCTCATACAGGAATATGTCAACGTACGTTTCAACATACAGACTCTGTATCCTTCTAATATTAAAATACATTTTTTCTAGTAAATGTATGATAAATGTTTGTATAAATATTTAATATCAATTTTTACATCAAATTTTAAATTTAACTTTGTTTTTTTAAAAAATCTTGTGTCAGCAGAGACATACAGAAAAATGGTATAGTTTTTTTAAGAAGATAAGTTTTCTACCATAAAAAGATTTAATAATTGATCAGGAAGTAGGTGTGTAATTTGCATTACATCATGAAGGAGTAATTTTGGATAGACTTGTACTAGAAGTTGATGTGTTTGTTGTCACCTAGAAGCTAATCGGAATAGAAAGGGTTTATCTATTTTTCACTGAAACTGTAATTATTTAAAAAATCATATAATTCTTAACATTGTGAAATTTTATGAAATTTAGCAAGTCAATGCTCTAGCTATTACTCCAAATAAGTATGTTATTGCTGCTGCAGGCTATCAGCATATCCGGATGTATGATTTAAATTCAAGCAACCCTAATCCAGTAATAAATTATGAAGGTATTTCAAAAAATGTCAGCGGATTAGGTTTTCAGGTTTGTATAATATGGTACTTATGAGATTGTGTAGTGTGTGGTATGACGCTTTATTTTTTACCAGTTAACTGGAAAGTGATAGTTTCGTTTTGCACAGTTGGTGCTTTCGAGATTAGAAAATAGTATATTACTCAGCTCATAAGTATACATTTTAATTGTTTTTTTTTCTAATAAATATATCTTTAAAAGTATTTTATATCTTGAAATGTTAATACAATAATATAAGCTAGTTAAAATACAATTGATTTAATATATATGTATATTTTTTTAATTTAGGAAGATGGAAAGTGGATGTTTACTGGAGGTGAAGATTGTTCTGCCAGAATTTGGGATTTAAGGTAAAATATTCAGAGGCAAGTCTGAGTTTCTCCAAAGAAACGTACGACAAGCCAATGAGGCCGCTATATATGCGCGCCTTTATAGACATTGATAAATGATTTTTTGATTACGGTATTTTTTAAATAATACTTTTTATTATTTTATTTTTTTTATCATATACAAAGCAGGCTATGATTTATTTCAATAATTATTTTTTATGATTGCGCGAATTCTTTTCGCATTTAGTTATTTGCTCTGAAATGCTAATTATTATTGTTATATTCATCTGTTCAAGTTAAATTTAAAATAATGTTGTCCTTTTTTGTTATAGATCAAACAGTTTTCAATGTCAAAGAATTTTCCAAGTATCAGCCCCTGTAAACTGCGTTTATTTACATCCTAATCAAGCGGAATTAATTGTGGGAGATCAAAGTGGAGTCATTCATTTATGGGATCTCCGATCAGATCACAACGAACAATTGGTATGAATTTTTTTAAATAAAAATTCTTCGAAATTTTATTATTTTTGACTTAACAACTTTATTATTCGTTCTTTTTTTTCAAACAATATATGTTTATAGATTCCAGAATCAGAAACTTCAATACAAGATATTTCTGTAAATAATGAAGGAAATTATATGTCGGCTGTAAATAACAAAGGAAGATGTTTTATTTGGGCACTTACTGGAAATGATAAAGATGAACCAACTAAGCTGAATCCTCGACACAAACTTAATGCTCACAACGGATACGCCCTTAAGTGTAAATTCAGTCCTGATTCTACGTAAGAATTTAGTACATCTATAAATATGTATGATAGATATTTTTTCCAGCTTCTTTTAATTTTACGCATATACAGTAATGGTCTTGTCGTTCAATTTTTTTCTTATGTAACTTATATAAAAATTTCAAAAACTCGTGTTTTGAAAAGGATTCTGACCGTAAAATACGTGATTAAATGAGCGGCAGTCGATAAAAAATCCCCATAACTACAAAAAATAGTAATTGTAATAATATTTTTTATTGTTTAGTCTACTTGTTACTGCATCTGCTGACCAAACTGCCAGAGTTTGGAGAACTACTGATTTTACTGAAGTTCTAGTACTTCGACATGAAGCAAAACGATGGGTTTGGGATGTAGCTTTTAGTGCAGATTCTCAATATCTTTTTACAGGTGGGTTGAATTACATTGTTTTTTAAGGGTTTAGACATTAATTAGCCGGATTAGACCCCTCCAAGATTTAAAATTTTTTTTAATCTAGCTTCATCAGATGGTGTTGCAAGATTATGGAATTTAACGACCGGAAATCTTCAAAGAGAATATCAAGGGCATCAAAAAGTTGTTTCAGCACTTGCTTTTAGAGATGAAGTCGTAATAAAAAACTAAGTTTCACAGTCATCAGCTTATGTACAGATATAATTATAAATGTTACTAAATATTTTAATTTAAGTAAATAAATGTAAATAAAAACTTCTTTTTATTAAACTAAATAACTGAAAATAAACATTTCTAGATAAAATAAATTAAGCTTATGGAAAGTATTTCTTAATCTTGCAACTATAGTACACACCTATGACTAATATACATGTTACTAAAAAAACCACTAAATTTTTTTTTAATTTATGAGTTTATGCTATTGTAAAGAACCATAGCTACCACTATCACTAGTACTTCCACTACGAGTACTGATACATTACTACTACCACTACAACGGGTACTGCTTCTTACAAGTACTTCTATACTATTCCTACTACCACCTATACCACTACTACCGCTACCACTACTACTACCGCTACTTCCATCACTACGACTGCTACTACCACTACTACTACTTGTACTACTTGTACTACTTGTACTATTATATTACAGAAGTAAGGTCATTTTGAGAAAAACCTGAGAGACAAACATTTTAATGATAAATTTCTTATTGCAGGTATCCAAATATTCTATTATTAAAAGAAAAAAAAAGAATGCTATGACGATATTTCTTAATAAATTACTGAAATTTTGGTTCTGATATTTTATAAAGAAACTTTGTTGTTCTTATATTGACCACATTTTTTTATTTATTTCTTTTGAGCTATTTTAAAGTATAGTTATCGGGAAAATCCAGCTTTACTTCACTATACCCTCGGATGAATTCGCAATTCGGTAAATTTCATTAATCCAAATTATCAGCTGTAAAATTGCTTGTATACTTTTATTATGTTTTTCATAAATAATCAAAAAATAAGTCTCTTATATTATAAAATCGAATACATTATTTATCATGTATTACTAATAGCTTGTATATCCCTATCCGATAATAGCCGAAAGTGCAAGTTTTTCTATTGTAAAATATATCAGATCAAAATTAAAATTAATCTGTAGAATATTTAAGAAAAATAAATGATAAGGTATATTTTTTATATATACTATAATATTTGCAAAGAAAAAATAATGCCAAGTATAATAGAATAGCATTCTGGTTCAATATATAACGACATGTTTGCGCAGTCGCGTTAGGAATTGCGCAGATAGAATTATCGGAGTATCCGATAAACAAAGTTCTTCATCTAAAAATACATAAAGTATTAATTAAAGAGTATTATATTACTATATTCACGTAATATTTATAGAAGTCACAGAAATGGAATATACATTAAATGATACTAATACTGATATCCGAAATTTATAAGCGGATTGTATTTTAAAAAATAGCAAAAGCACAGTATGTATACGATTCAACCTTTAAATTTCTTTATACATATATAAGTCTCTGCAGATGGATTGGATTTGCGAGTACATATACACTTTGGAATACACTTTGTTCATTATTCCAAGCTCGTTCACCCAATTCAAGAGATCTACTCTGCAGAAAAAATTCAGATGATAAATCATCGGATGATTTAACACGATTTATAATCACTGATAAATCATTTGACATTTGATATTTAAAAAAATTAGGTAATAAATATAATGTGAAAACGTTATATGTGTATCAGACTTATCTGCACATATCTGATACGATCTATCATCTGATTCATCACCTGATTTATTAAATATCAGCTGATTTATCAAACACCAGACGATTTATCTAATATCTAATGATTAATCAAATGATTTCTCAGATGATTTACCACTTATACCTGAATTTTTTCAGCAGGGTATACTCATATACGATGAAAGAGAAACATTACATAAAGGATTATGTTTTTATTCATTATTTTTCAGGATAATTTTAATATTATCGATGCATCGGAACCAGTCATGGATATTAATGAAGAAGATAAGAGAAGCGATTTTCTTTATGTATATTTAGAAGAAACAACTTCGTCTACATCAAGCATTATACTCTTTTATAATCATACCTATTTTAAACTGTGGGACATTAGTGGCGAAAGAGCAGGCTTGGGCGCGTTGCTTTTAATGTTCTCAATAATCACCGTTTTTGGCAATACACTGGTTATCCTAGCCGTTATTCGAGAGCGTTATCTGCACACAGCAACCAATTATTTCATAACATCTTTAGCATTTGCAGACTGCCTTGTAGGTTTAGTGGTTATGCCTTTCAGTGCTATATATGAAATACTGGAGAAGCGATGGCTTTTCACCCTCAATTGGTGTGACACTTGGCGATCTCTGGATGTACTTTTTTCAACTGCATCGATTTTAAATCTTTGTGTTATAAGTATAGATCGCTATTGGGCAATAAAAGATCCCTTCACTTATCCTTTACGGATGAACCGCAAATTGGCTGCAATGCTCATTGCATTTGTGTGGATGGCTTCGTGTCTTATTTCATTCCCTGCTATTATCTGGTGGCGAGCTGTTCGCACTTATAAGATACCCCCTGATAAGTGCCCGTTCACCATTAATTTGGAATATATTATCTTTTCATCGGCAATAAGCTTTTATTTGCCTCTTTTCGTGATGGTTTTCACGTATTATAAAATTTATCGGGAAGCCATTATACAAACGGAGAGCTTAAAACTCGGGGCCAAGCAAGTTATGATATCTTCAGGAGAACTTGAATTAACTCTTCGCATGCATAGAGGGGGTGGTTTTTCATCGGGAAAAATGTCAACCAAAAAACGTTTGTTGTTCAGAAACTTGAGTGTTGCTAAAGACACGGAAACCCACAACGATTCTCAAAGAAACAGTAGGCTAAGTAATAAATTGACGAAGTCTTCGCCGTCGAAATTTAAAGAGAAACAGAATTTATTTATGTCGAACAAAAATTTTTCACTGTCAAGAAAATTCATTAAGTTTTCGAAGGAGAAAAAAGCCGCGAAAACCCTTGGAATAGTCATGGGAGTTTTTATTATTTGCTGGCTTCCTTTTTTCGTAGTCAATTTGTGGTCAGGTTTCTGTGCGCAATGCATTTGGAGGGAAGAAATTATTTCAGCTGCAGTGTCCTGGCTTGGATGGATCAACAGTGGAATGAATCCTGTTATTTATGCTTGCTGGAGTCGTGATTTTCGAAGGTAAATCATTTTTTGTTAATATAATAATTGAATCGTTGTTAATAGAATATAAGAACTAATATTTTTAACGATTACTTATTGTTGCAATAATATTATTATAAAAAAAGTATGTATAGAGAAACAAAGCATAGACTTTTTTAAAGCAGTACTCAAATTAGCAAAATTCAAATCGAACCAACGATAAGTTTATGTGTACCTTGAATAAATAAAATTAACTTTTACTTATGCAGATTATTATATGATATACTTCAGAGAAAAATTAATTGTGGGACTAATTGTATCGAATTATTTAGGCGTTAAAACATCATATTTTAGCAAAAAAAAAAGACATGCTTAAAATTTCAATCAATTCTTGTGATCTTTATTGTGAAGTGTACAAGAACGGCAAAATATCTATATTTAAATATTAATTAATGCATGTGCAAGGTATTAATAGATAATATGCACTGACAACTTTACAATTCTCTAGACTGTATAGCCTTCTATTTATGTGCAGAAAAATGATATTTAACTAGTTCTACAATATATATTACGAAACTTATGGCTTCTCCAATAATTATCATTAAAAATCCAGGCACTAATTCTTGTAAATGTAAAATATTAGTTAATGATTCCAAGCTGTTTGAATTCTGAATGGATTTCTTCGTCCAATATTCAATAAGTCCACCTTCAACAGCATTACCTATATATCGATCAACAAATGAAATAATTGGAAATCCACAACGAACTAAGAAAACCATTGGGTAATTGTTAATAATGTTTTTAACTTCAAATGCAGAATTACTTTTATCAATTTTGTCTGTAATAACAAGCAGCACGAGGCTTCTATTTAAAGCAGACTGAAGCTGCTTCAATCTCAATTTGTATTCTTCGTCATTGAGAATCAATAATAAATTGTTCTTCTCCTCATTGCTGAGCATGTCGCTACTGTATTTTGCCAAATCGTCTTCGACAATTTGAAAGAATAAATTTCTTAAATAAAATGAACTTCCTAAAAAAAAGCCTGCTGATAAAATATCGGTGATTGAACTGATGTTATATTCAGATAGATATGACAGTTGTCCTGATAACGAGGCCAAATAAAGTTGTGTAAGTACGTAACCAGGTAATGCCAGACTGATGAAAATTAAACGATTGGCGAATGTTACTGGCTGTCGTGTCATTACTATTCCCAATAATAGGCTAACGATATTGTATAAAGAAAAATTTGATTGTACAAAGAAAATCATTAGATACCCCAACAATAAGAGTAATATGATCGAAAACCATACCCATACATCAAAAGGGGTAATTAATCCTCGTAAAGAAATGAAACTCTGACTCGGCATCATCCATACTACTGTTAAACTCTGTAAAAAACATATTTTTATATAAATTAGCTTAATAATAATGTAATAATAGTAACTAAAACATAATTAAATTTAATTTCGCAAATTTTAAAACTATTTAGCAACATGTATTATTTCTCTATCAAACTGTATATAAATGAACGCAAATAGTCCCGAGACATTTTTCATTAGCAGAGACTTTTTTTGTTAGAAACTTGTTCACAGATTTTGCTGAAACTTTGAATGCGGTCTTTCTATGCCAAAATATAAAAAACTCCAAATTATTAGGATGCAATATACTTCAAGTGATCGACGCAATTGTTCCCTGAATTTATTTTTCTCTACAAAACATCGTACATACTTAATAATTCGTGTTAATATTTGTATCACATTGCATTATAAATTTTAATGCAACATATATTATTTAATTTTATATAGTATGCACATAAACATTTTATAATAATTTAACTTGTCATGTTGCAGAGCTTTTTTAAAAATTCTTTGTACGTGCTGCCATAATAGAACAAAGAGAAAATATCAAAGAGCATTTCGACGTAAAGCAAGTCGGGTAAATAAAAGAAAACTTTCTATTTTTATACAATTTATTAATATAATTTCAGAAAAGGAGGCACTTTTTATAGACAATAGAGAGTAAATTCTTCCGAGATAGATCCAATTAAAAACTTTTTTTTTTAATCAACCTGCAATAAAATAACTTAAAAGTCCTGATTCAGATCTCCAAATCATCTATAGAAATTGTCTTTACCGACTTTCAACTTAAACTCGATGCAATGACTTAAAATTGCAATCAGACCGTCTTTGCTTTATCACGGAGAACAGCACGTTGCGATCTTGCCAACATTTTTTTTTAAATCTGTGTTTGTGTATTTTTGCGTGTTTTTTTACGAGAGTGAAGTCAGTTATGCTGCTTCCTGAGGGGTGTGCGCATCTCGTCTTTGTGAAGTTATGTTGTTTCTTCACCATCTTCTCTGTGCAATTCTAGGTATGCATCCTGTCTTCTTCAGGTAAATTAATTCCTTCCAGATTTGTTCGACGTTACCTGATCTGGTTATTTTTTTTTTTTGTTTTAGGGCTCCGGTTAATATCAATTTAAGAAGTCTGGCTCTTCTTAAAGAATATTAAAGAATCAGGCTCATTTGACTGTCACAATCTTTTCCGCACCTATTCCAGCTGAAAGGTAAGATATGTCATACCTTATTGAAAAATACGTGTTTCACAGTGGTTCCACAAAGATTACCAATCATACCTATTTCAGGGATTGTATATGAATCTACTCATTGTGGATATCGTATATGGAAACTATATCAGATACATATCAATCATATAGTTCCCACATGGGAGCCACTTGGAGACCATTGCAGAGTCAATGTGAATTATTCTTCACGTTGAAATCACGTGGGAACCTTATGAGTAGCATGGGAATCATAAGGTTCTCACATAGAACCGTGTGATTCCCAGGTACCTATATATAAGGGTCTTATATGGAATATGATTTCCAGAATATAGATTATTCGCAAAATCCATGAAACTCTTAGGTACCAATTCCTTCGAGACTGAGATTCATATGCGGGATCAATGTGGGTTGTAATGTTTTAAGATTCATAATATTGAAATTGACATGTGGTTACTTTCAGGTTACAGCAAAGCCTAATTTTATAAACTCACATGAACTAGGATACAATACGTTTGGACACTTCTATCTGGGTTTACTTTATTAGGAATTAAATGTATTATTCATTCTTGGCAATTTTATAATAAAAAAATTGATCAATAGGGTCTAGAATTTTGGCTTCATTAATTTTTATAAGTATGGAAAATATCCTAAAGTTTCAATAAAATCCGTTATTCGGAGTTCTGGTGCTCTCCTAGTTAGTATACTTAACACATTATGTAGTTGCTAACGTGTAGTTGCTTGTTTTACCACTATACGTAAAAATTTGTTTTGATTTTCTAATAATTAAGAAAACATTACGATATCTCTTATATTGTGGAGTTATATCACTTTATTACATGTTATATCGCATTGTAACATAGGGAAATGATTCGTTAGATGTATTTTTAAAGATTACCTCGTATGGTTTGGTAAATCCCACTTCAAAAGAATATAACCAAGGAATGCTTCCGCAGATTATATCATAATAAATTCTTGTTCGCAGTTTTCTGTGTATAGCGTTTAAAACATTTATATCATTCGTCCAAAGTATCGATCGAAAAACGATTTGAAAACCTAGTTTTGTAGCAATCGCTTCCAGTAGCAGTAATTCTATATTTAATACCTTATATTTTATATTTTCGGCATAATAACGTTGAATAACTGTTTGTAAATTCCCAACTCGAAGAATGCAGTTGTTATTAAACGAACAATTTTTATTGTATTGTTGATAAGCCTGAATGTCCACTGCTGAAGAATTCTGCTCCAATATCGGTTCTCTTGGGCAACATAGTCCTTTACTTTCTGAATTTATATTTTTAAAAATTTGAAATTGCTTATCTCTTTCTATACGCGCAAAAAATACAGTGATATTTATACATTTTCTTCTTAACGTATTCATGAGAAGTGACATAAGATTTGCGGAACTTACGTTTTTTAAATAAACAACTAATGTCATTGAACAGAACAAATTTTCGTTGATCGCGGAAAATTCGCATAATGATTTAACTTTTTTAAACGATTTATAATTATTTAATTTGAAAAATAATACAGTAAAAATGTTCGATTTATCACCTTCTTTAAGGTTCAGATGTAATGTTTTTAAGTAAAATGGGGTACCAAATTTAGCACAGTCTGAAATTATTTCTTTTGAGTAAAACGAAATATCGGGAGACAATAAAACGTATATCTGCATTTGACGATGAACTATTAAATTATTTAAAAATGTTTTTTCATTCGTTAATATTTTCAATGGTTGAGCATGTCCCGTGTTGTGGAATTTTAAATCGTAGTTCACTTTAGAAATTACGACCCCATAGCAAGATTTGTTTACAAGCGGAACAAAAAAAAGTAAGATATACATCAACATTGTAAAAAAAAAGCGTAAGTGGCGAATAATAGAAAAATGATGCAATAAATATGCAGTATTAACGAAAAGATCTAAGCAATAAGTAGATTAATTTATACACTAAAAATAATAATTGTGGTAGAGATATATATAGTCATTCTATAAATAATAATAATATCTTTATTTACTAATCTAAACTTAATTATTTTTATATCACGCATCTCATCGAAGCACGTACTAACAATTATGCAGTAAATAATGATTGGATAATAATTATATATTCGTGATCACTAGGTACTATAAACCGTCGTCACTACAAAAAAATTTAAACAAAAAATAAATTGTGGTTAACAAAAAATAAATTTTTTAGTCGGAATTTTGTAAATTGCCGCGTGCCATGTGAGTTCCGCCATCTTAGATTTTCAAATGCTGATGTACAATTGCGTTTAAATTTTTCTTACAATTGTTGACAAATGTATACATTTTGAAGGCCATATATGGCCTTCAAAAAGTGAAAAAAAAAAACAGTATGATTATTGCTAATTAAAGTAGAGGAATTTATTTCATGTCAGGTAGACGTCAAAAAAAGGTACTTATTATTATAGTTATTATTTTTTTCTGCAACATTGTTTTTCTACAATTTATGTTTTCAACTAAATGTTATAATGATTATATTGTTATATATTTGTTGTATTGGTTATTACAATATTATAATGTTTGTGATTCGTCAATCAATATCTGTTACTTAGCAACCAAACCTTGATACATTACTTACGTTCTCACGTGTTTACGTATTTCCTTTTGCTTTTAATTTTAAAATAATCAAATTGTTATAAAAATGGCAGATGTTAAACCGGACGTAATAAAAAAAACTCAAGACCTGTTAGGAAAAGTATTCACAAAACCTCCATTGACAGCAAAACTATTGAAGAAACCTCCATTTCGTTTTCTTCATGATATTATTTCAGCTGTAAGTATTTAGTGTATTGTAGTGTTTTTTTTTTTAATTATTAAGTTTATTTTTGTAGGTAATTAAAAAATCTGGATATTTAAATGGTTTGTTTTCTGAAGAAGAATTAAATTCAGAAAATGTAAAAGATAAAAATGCAAAAATCAAATTTTTACATAAATTAATTTATGTAGTCGGTAAGTGCGTAAAATTATAAATAATATTATAAAATTTATGTTTAATACATTAGTAAAGTTTAATAATAAATTAATAGAGAATAATAATTAATAAAGAGTGAATTAATTTTTTCAGAAAAATCGACTAATACACATTTAGGAGTAAAACCTAATAAAATTATAGCAGGCTTGGAACCAACAAAAACAAATTTACTTTTACAATTAATAGGTAAAGCTGTAAAAGACAAAGTAAGTTCACTGTCTAATAATTAAATACTATAATTTAATAAAATATTTTGCTTTTAGTACTTTTTTAAAGTTTGAATATTTTTCTTCTTTTTATTCACTGAAATACTTTCATGATTAAATTTTCAGATAAACAGTGATGAAGCAGTGGCTGCATGGTTTGCTCACTCGGAAACCTCAAAAGAAAAACATTTATCTCGATCTTCAAAAAGTGATAATAAGAGTCAAATTTCTCAAGATTCTAAAAAGAAATCGGAAGATAATGAAAATAATAAAACGAAACAGATAGAAAATTTAGATAATTCTACGAGTGTAAGTTTTACCACTAAAACACGTATTTTCATCATGTGTGGCCATAAAAAAATGATCAACTGCATTTGATTTACCCACGAAAATACGTGACTATAATAAAGCTTTCCGGCCGACAAAATAAGTACGTTTCAGCACATTTTTGCCGGGAAATGTGGAAGAGATATACAATGATTTTTTTTTGTAATTAAGAAGTATTTTCCTCTTTTTTGAGGTTAGGTTAAGTCAATGTCGGTAAAGTCAATCTCTATAGATTAAGTAAGGACATATGCTTTTAAAAATGTCTTTAGCCCTTAAGTGTAATTTTAGCAATATTATTATAACGATATTTTAAATTAGGGCAGCTGCAGTTCGCATTCGGAGTTTTGGATATCCGAAGACTAAGATTTCCTAAATCCGAATCTCACATTTGAAACATCTAAATATTTTAGAGTATCCGAACCTTTACGGATATCTATATATCTGGATCCAATATTCGGATCTTTATTGCTAGATTCGGATTTCGGATAGCTCTATTTATGCAGTCGTTGCAAAAAATATTGTTTGTTAGATTACGAGAAGTGATTTTCGGCCCCGTATGAATTACCAAAAATTGAAAGTTATTATTTTTGAATTCTAATTTATCTTAGAACGATAAATTTACATTATCTTTGATCTGAAAGTGCTTAAAATTATTTTTCTAGCGTTTTGCAAATGGGAAAAATCCAAATACTCAAGAGGAGATCAGTAAAATAAAATTACTTGGACCAGTTGAAAGTGAAAGAAGAATATCAAATGAAGATAATAAAACTTCACCAAGTAATAACTCATTCACAACAAGTGATAAAAATGAAGACTCTTTAATGTTGTCAAAAGCAGTTATAGAAAAAAATTCAATGAAAGAACAGAAAGGTGCTTTTGAAGCTGTCGAAGATTACGTTTCGGACAATAAAATTGGTACAAATTCTTCAGTTCATGAAATTAAAAATACAACTCAAATAAAAACCAAATCCTACGACGACTTAACTGATGTAACAAGCGTTAAGTAAGTTTATGTAATTACTTAGAAAATGTTTCTTGGTGGAAAAATAAAGCATTTTACAGCCAGAAATTAGCTAATATTTATTGATGTGCTAATATTCTGGTTCGACAAATCCTGTAAATATTCAAGGTCCCCGGTGCGAGCACATAGCCTTTTGATGACCACGAAAATTTATTGTACAATATTGAAGAAATGAAGAAAATGTCAGAGCCTGTATGGTAGATTTCTAATTATGGATATACTTACTGCCAAATATTTGAAACGAACATTTTTTTTACAATTGTGGGCAAAATTTTTTTTTGTCGGTCTTATAAAAGCATTTCTCACAGTTTCAGCAGAAACCATATTTCTTAAGTACTTTATGAGTACGACCGTGCTTTATTAATAAGAGTTTAAAATAACAAACGAACAATCTTTAGTCTTATTCTACATTTCACTTCACTAATTATATTATTTATATAAATGTTATTTTATTTTAGAGAAATGCACGAGACAACTAACTCGTCTGCTAACTTTACCACTAGTAATGCAAGGCCAGGGAGTGCAAGACCGGCTGCTCCGAAGTTATCAATAAAATTAGATGTGCCTACACAAAATAATAAGCAGTAAGAATTTATAATACATATTTTATTATATCTTATTATTGCTGCATAAATTATCCTTAGTTTTCCTTTCCGAGTGTTGTTTGGTAGTGATGTTTATAATATAACATGATTTGAAAAAACCGCTTTTAGCAGTACTTTTACATTTATTATATGATTGTACTAAATTTTTATAAAATATTGTAAAATATTATTTATACTAAAATTCAGAATTCATTTTTCAGTTTTAGGGATAATCATACCTTGATAATTAGTGAAACAAGTCAAAAGGAGTACACAAATGAATTATCCGATTTACCGGATGATACCCAGCATAACAGCCAGCAAATTCTTGGTAAGATGAATTTTCATGCGCCTGATGTCTTAAACTTTATTATACGATTATTTATTCCAGCAATAAGTAATTCAATACTCCACTCGCTAATACTCGCTCATAAATGTTTACCGATTTCAAAAATTGTTTAAATTATCAATTGTTTTTTAAATATTTGTTAAAACAAACACCTGTCAATAGGTTGACAGTTAGCTTCCCGAATGAGCTTGCTGTTATAAATGATTTGACATTCTTTATTTTTTGTTTGCAGAGAATAATACTTTTAATGAAGATCAAGGCCACTTAGTTGCTCAAATCATTAAAACGCAGAATAGTCTTGGAACAGCTGACAATAATTTCAGAATTATTCAGGACAACACTGTAAGTAAAAACTATATGTATTCTTTAACATTCTATTACAAGATTTATACCGTTCGTCAAAAAGGAACATTGGACCGTAACATTATTTTTTTGAAAATATTGTATTTCGGTATTTCACAATAACTCAGCTTTAATAAGACCATCCAAAATTCATCCAAAAAGCAAATGAAAGAAGGCAAAAAGTCCAACAATTGCAGGCCGCTATTGGCTCCTGAATTACTGATAGTTGGATCATTAATATAGATAAGATTTTCGGCGCGAATCCACACGGAAGCTATTGATGGCGTTTGCCGCTCCTGTGTAATTATTGATTATTGATATATTGATATATTGATGAATGTATTAGTCGACGAACCTCAGGTTTGGGTTGGGAGATGCACAGCGAATGATAGGTTAGGGGGTCGGGTTAATAACTTGGTGGAGTGCCACCTGCAGGGTATGATCCTGTTCTCCTATAATACCTGGCGCTCGAAAATGGCGCTTTCAGCGTTTTAACAGTTTTATTATTCGAAGTGCAATAATAAAGCAATGATTTATCGAGAAAATTATACATTTTGGTGACATAAGATGTCCTTGTGTGCAATCAATTTTAGAAAAGTTATTCTTTTTTGCAGTATGATTGATAAAACATTTTGAAAAATCTTTTCTGTGAAAAAGGTTATATCGGATTATTGCATGCAAAAAAATAATATATACTCCGTGCTAAGTTTTGATCAAATTTTATTTATGAAAAATCACTAAAAAGATTGATTGGTATATTTCAGAAAACTGACTTACAAATGAAATCAGCGAATGAACTTCTAACGAAAGAAATCTATGATTTAATATATTCTATACAAAATTTGACTCGGGCATCCAATCCATTAGGAAAATTAACTGACTACGTACAAGTACGTAAAACTGAATATAATTCTTTCTTATTATTTCACTTATGTACACTTATGTAAGTATTATTATAACCTGATAGAAAATTGAAGCATTTTTTAATCAGAAATTAACTAATTTTTTGATGATACACTACAATTTTGGCAAGACATTTATAGCTAAAATTCTCAATGAAAATTGTTATAAAAACTTATTAATAGTATTAATAGTGAACAAATAATCTAAGAAGAATAGTAAGAGAAAAAGAGAGAAAGAGAGATTTTAATTTATATTTATAGATTTAAATATATTGCTACCCATATATTAGCTACATATTGGCTAGAAAGTAACTAATATTTAGTAATTAAATGAGATAATTCGTAATATTCAAAAATTAAAAGATACTTTTTGAAGCAGTAATAAAAAGAAAATCTCTTCTCCTCTGCCTCTCTCATAAAATAATTTTCCAAATTGCTTTTAACATAGTTAACTTATTTTTTACGATTTTATAGATTATATTTTGAAACAGAACCATATTGATTTTTAATGAATTTTTCATATAATTTATTCTGATCATTAATAATATTATATTAACTTTATTGAATTATCATTTTAGGAAAATATAGAATTAATGCAGAAGGAATATTTTATGTGGAAAAATCAAAATAGCTCATTGATGAAGTCACTGGATGTGAAAAGAATGTAAGTTTAATATTCTTATAATATAAATATTTTTTTTATTTTGCAAGATACAGTGCAATTGTTTAGTTTTAATTTTTCTAATACAACCTGTCACTTAACGTCTACGTGTAAATATTTTTCTCGTTATAAATAAGAATACATTAAGCAATTTTTGGGTATATAAAAAGTTAAAGAGGTCTTGCGTGATGGAGATCTATGTATATACGTACTGAATATAATAAACATTTTTAAACGTGACTTTGTCCCTTCTTTCGTTTGCTCTTTTAGTGAATGCTTAAAATTTCATAATAGCTGAGATATCGTCGAATAATTAAATAGGTACTGCGTTTTAAAGAAAAATAAATTCCGAGACCAATTACGCTGAAAATTTCTAGCATTACCCCCAAAGATTTGGTATGAGGAAACTTCGCCTACAGAGATAAATTTAGAAATAAAATTTGCAATAATTTTCATCACTAATTGCTACGCTGTGTAGTAACGTAGAGACAAACTCATATTTTATTAAATTTTTCTTAGAATAAAGTGTAGTAAAATTTCAAATTTTACAAATAATGTATATCAAATTTTATTGATGCTTTATACTGTATATTTTGATCCTATTCAAAAATTTCTCCCCGTGCAAAGTTTCATTGAAATCCGAGTCCCAAACGTACAAGACTTTCTTTGTAAGTTTAATTAGCTTTTTAACCATAACATTCTCTGTACGAATAAATAAATATGTATAATAGTAAATTCGTTTTGTTACAGGTTATCAGGAAAATCAATTGCAGAAATGACGCAATTATATAACGACAATCAAAAATTTGTAATCAACGAGATAAATCAGATATGGCAAATGAAAAAACAACAGAAAAAAAATTTCAATAAAATCAAGAAATTAATTAATCAATATAATGCAAATTAAAATTAATTTATATTAATAATATGAAAATCTTTCGTAGAGAGAGTGAGAGTGAGAGTGAGATTGAGAGAGAGTTTATTTCATTTCGTTGCTAAATATTAGTAAATGGAACATTATTATCATAAATTCAATAAAAATATAAACTAAATAAAAATGAACACGAGTATCCTCACGATATCCCAGGATTTCCATACCATTTCTATGCATTCTATTAACTAGTAAAAAAATCGTTACGAGTTTTCGGCGATAAATTCAGTAGAAATGTGCGACAACGTGGCTAATTTATGCTCATCGATTTAGGAATAACCCCTGTTAAATTTGAGGCGCTTTCTGCTAATAACACTGTTAACTTAGACGCGCATGCGCTAGTATAGAAACCACGGATGATAACATCGCATCTAATTATTAAACTAAAGTTATTTATAAACATTACATAAAAAATTAAAGTGTACTCGTCATTAGTTAACAAAATGAATGATAGTGTAGCTAATAAAATGTACTTTTCTATCTTACGGTCAACAATAACGTAACATATGCGCGAGAAGCAGTGAGCATCTACGCAGATCAATATATCTCGCGCAGTTCATGTTATGAAGTGACTGAAACCAGCATCTTGACTGCACGTTTTACGTGACTATTAAACAATTTCGTTAGAAAAATATCATAAATAAACTATGATTATTTTGTTTGTTATTAAAATGAATTTTGAAAAAATAGACAGGGTGATAAAAATGTTGTATCCTAAATTTCGTGATTACAATTTTTTAGAAGTACATGGTTAATTATTTATTTAAAAACGATTTCAAAATCAATGCAGTTAATGACTTCAAAAATATAAATGTCAATACTGGTCAGAATGGGCACTAAATTCGCTTCATGTAAGTAAATAAAGATTGGGATACAGAAAAGTCGTAATAGTACAAAACTATATTTATGTTTCAACTTTTATTATATTATAATTTACATTATTATTACATTATAAATTATTTAGTGAAACAATTTAGGTCAGTTGCATTCAAGACGTGTAAATACGAAGTATGTAATTACCTGGATATTCGCATCTATTCTATAAATATCCATTAATTATAATATAAAAAAAAAATACAAATAAAATGCTCGTACTATCGTAATATATAAAAAGTTTATTTACAATTTCTAAATTTAATAAGTCAATGGGGCTACTTATAGACAAAACATGTGCTAGTTGTAAATTTTTTTTTTTAATGAATGTATTCATTATTATAAAATACATCGGAGAAACAAAGTATAAAATTAATTTCAATCATCTACCTAATGTCATAGAGTGTTGCTCTGAAAAAGTAAAAGTGAAATTTATATATAATTTTAATAGATTTATAAAAATAATTGTACCTCTCATAAAAATACTAATCTGGGAATTGTAAAATCATGGCTTTTTGATCGAAAATTCAGTAAATTATAAACGTGACACCAGCACTGAACTACGTGCTAAATAATGCGTTTATTTATTACTAAAAAATGCAAACATTAATTTCCTTCAATAATTTAGTCCTCTAAATTTTTTTTATAGATACCTTAAAACTAGCATCCCTACATGAATTTTACCAACGTCTTCTACATGGAACTCAGCCAATTCCATCCGGTATAGATATGGCAAACACTGTAAAATACTTTTCACAATCGTTATTATGTAAGTACTATTAAATACAGTTTTAATTGTAAATAACCATTAAACATTTAGTTGAAGTAATTAAATGTTTTTATGTTTTTATGTTTTTATCAACTATAAAATGCAGGTCAACTAAATATTTTTAGTCGAATAAACAATATTTCTTTTCTACCACTTCTTAATAAATTTTCTTTTAATGATTTGCTTTATAATTCAGGTCTTTTAAAAGATGTGGAAAAATCGCCTTATGACATGTTAAAGTATGAGAAACTGGATATTGAAAGAATGGCGCTGTTTCCCAATTTGGATTACAAGCAACTTTATAATGCATTGTCACAGTTAGTAGACGTAATACCGGCAATTCATTCTGGAGCACAAGGTTCGTTATCCTTTTGCCATTGCGACACAACAAACATTTTATTGTTGTAAATTAAAATGTTTTGATTATATACTTTATTCATTTGTATAGAATTGAAAATTATAACAAAATATGCTTATTGTATTTCAGTATTCGGCAGAACATTACTTCAATGTCTGGCATGCTTATTGCCTTTTCTGGATCATGATTTAGTTGATAGTCTTCCATATCTAACAGCAAGTATGATAGCCGTACTACCGGAAGATTTACATCAGGAAATTGTTAATTATTTGTGCTTTTATATATTACCTTTTACTATGAGTGAGTATTTACTCAATAATACATACAGCAATAAGGGTCCCACATTCCTGGGAAACGAATTTAAATAAACGTATAAGTAGAGCTAATTTTAAGGAGAAGACATAACATCTCATAATTTTTCAAACAATAGAGATTTTTAAACTTGCATAGTAAATTCTTAGTGTTTTTCTCTTCTTTATTTTGAACGTTTGGTGGACTTTGAAGGTTTTTTTTTATAAAAGCTCAGTGATAGTCAAATAATTAAATACAATGTTTCAGAGAAAAATAACTTTTAGAAGCGATTGAGTCGAAAATTTTGAATATTAGTCATAAATTTTGAATATCTTCATGTGTCATAAAAAAGCCTGCTTAAAAATTTATTTAAATTCACGTCTTAAATATAGAATAAGGATTATCTATTTAATTTAAAATATTTATAAATTAATATACGATTTTTAGAACGCATAACAGAAGATGAAGCAGAGAGTCATGCTAGCCGATCCATATCTGCAGTAATAATGATGATTTTTGAATATTCTAATAATTCGGGTAAGTTAAACAATTTTCAAATTTCTTTCGTTGACATTTATTTTAAAATCGGCAGGCTTATAAAATCAAAGTAGGGTCAAATCCTAGACTTTGTAATTTTTATATTTATAAAAAATTTTCATTTCTATTTACTTGAAGTTTACAGTTTCTAATTTTAGATTTTAGATAAAAGTTATTTTAAGTTATAGATAAAAATTTCTATTTTCGTGTAACGCAAATGCATGAAGGCTACGCTTTGCATTGTCGAGATAAAAATATTTTGATTTTACTTTTAATTTTTACGGCTTTTATTTAAATTACAGAACTGATAATAAATAATAATTAATTTTAGCCCAGCATTGCCAATTGTTAGAGTGTTTAATGGCTCTTAAAAATGGTATAATTAAAGATATATTATGTATCATAGCCTACGGCACTACGTTGGCAAAATCATCTGCAACGAAATTATTGTTTTATTACTGGCCGACATTCAATTCCAAAGTCCTTGAAACGAAATCATCTTTCACGAAATTATCAAGTAAGTTTGATTCTCCACTCTAATTAGTAATAAACAGAACATTAGATTTAGAATTTGCAAAATTTTCCATAAACATATAATAACACATTCAGGCTTTCAGATTTTAATATGTTTATCCTTTAATTTATTTAACATTTTAAGTGGGGAAAAGTAAGACTTAAGATTTTCAATTTTATTAAAAAATTATGTCGTTTCAATGATAGAAAAGAAAAAGAATTCAAGGAATACTTAAATAGCTAAATGTTTAAAATTTTACTCGAAAAATAAACGTAACAAGAAAAAATGTTTAATTTCTAATAAAAACCGTCAATATCAAAATATATATTTTTATGCACAAGGTAATTGCACTAAAATAGCCGTAATACATAGACCAATCGATATGTAAGAAATTTTACTCTTTTAAGCAAACTTTATAAAGTTAAATTCAACTTGTTCGTAAAATTTGGATGGGATGCATTGCTTTGCATAAAAGTAATATAAATGTTATAAAAAAGAATTCTAATAGTTTTTACGATTTCTTGTTCGAAAAATTAGTATAGGTTCTGTAGAAAAAATTACAATTGTAACGCATAGTAAAATTTACAAATGATTTTCTTTTAGATAATATTACACCGTTTGTTTGTCAACGTGATGATTGTCCTAATTCTGGTAATGCGGAAGCAGCTAAAGTATGTTACAACCACTTTATGTCTATAAAGTATGCAGCGGATTTACCTCCACCATTATATTTGTGTATTGAATGCGCAAATGAGATCCATAGAGAGAATCCTAATCAGGAGTTTTGTGACATTCTCCATCCCACACAACAAGTGTCGTTAGTTTGTGAAAACAAGGTAAAAAATACTCACTTCATACTATATGAAATTATCGTTATAATACTTACAATTAATATACGTTATGTATATCTATGGCATAAAGTGGGTCTTTTTGAACCGAGTTTACGTAAAAACAAAAATTAATATTTATAAGGTACCTGAGCCTAATATGCCTACCCTAAGCGGAAACGGCCATAATTTTTGAACGGAGAAGAACTTTTTAACGTGTAACGACTCATTTTAAAGCTTATTATATCAGCTTTAAAATGAGCCCTCACACGATTAATTTCGAGC